>VXCM01007844.1:0-25889 GCA_014773175.1 Lucifuga dentata
TAGTCACGTACACTTGTGCCATACACACACATTAGAACGCACACTATAAAAGCTTGGACATTTTATTATACATAGTTCTTCTTATCAGAACTGGTCTGGTGTCGTACAGACAGTATCCTGTAAGCTTGAACCCTTGCTAGCAAGAATAAAACACTGCTTGGACTCTCAGCGTCTCTTCATTTTTACTGTTCCAGAAATTCCACCACNAAGAATAAAACACTGCTTGGACTCTCAGCGTCTCTTCATTTTTACTGTTCCAGAAATTCCACCACAGTGGTTCAGCACTTCTGGGATTTCTCAAATTGTGTAGTTTGAGTTTGACATTAGCCAGTTGCCCTTTAACATATTGCTACAAGACAATCCAAAATCTGGATGGCTGAAAAATCTTCATGTGTAAAGTGGGGAAAATAACATGATGATGTCCCCGATGAGCTGCTTCATTGCTTTCCCCAGCACTAATAACCAACTCTGCAGCTAAAACAGATCCTCATAAATGTGCAATGAGACAGCAAGTAAGAATGAACAGAGGAAGAGCCTCTAAAGTCCAACACACACTTCGGTCTCAGCAGCAGCGATTTGTTTTTTGCAGTGTTTCGAGTCTTTGGTAGCACGTAAAAATGTATGACTTTTACTGCTGATAGTTAGCTTTCTTCTACTCAGAGAACAGTGATGCCAGCATTGCTCATCAAATGCTAAATGTGATGAATCGCGGCTGTCATTTCAAAATGGCCAGTGCTTGTTAAATTCCCATTTGAGAGAGAGAGAGAGAGAGAGAGAGAGAGAGCACAGCTGCACAAATNTTGTTAAATTCCCATTTGAGAGAGAGAGAGAGAGAGAGAGAGAGAGAGCACAGCTGCACAAATTTATTTTCCAGAAGTTTAGGGGCTAATTCCTCACAGACTCTCAGAATACCGGAAGCTTTCCAAGGAAGGAGCTCCCAGGCTGAAATGAGCTGTAGGATACCAGAACACAAGGTTTTTCTTTCTGCATGTGTAGGCCTGCATCCCCATATATTCGATTAGATATAATATTCATCAAAAAAGGCTCTAATGTGTTCTTTGCCACACAAATTCTGTATAAAACAATTAAAAAGTGGCTAATTAAAATAATATAAAAGTCAAAAGAGACCATAAAGCCTTTAACTGCAAACCTACACTCCAGTTAAATTATGGCTCACTTATAGTGAGCATAGTGCCAGGATAGCTAACAATCCCATTTTATTTATTTATTGTTTATTTGGCAAGGATGATACATACAACATTGTCACGGACAAATGTGGAAAATGCAATGTATATAAGACGTCTAGCTTAAGCTAACTTGCAGTCCTTGATTTTGCTGTCGCCGCCCCCAGACATTTCTGACCAATGAGAGGAGTGAGTGTCCTCACATGGCTTTTGTTGATACATTTTGGTGCGCCTTGATTTTTTTTTTTTTTTTTTTNTTTTTTTTTTTTTTTTTCAGTTTGAAACTAAACAAAGAAAAAACCAAGAAACCAATTTAGTCTCTGTCCCTCGGAAAAAGCAAACCAACTACAGATCTGAAAATGCCCCGACCTTTAACTGAAATGCAAACTGCAACATAACATCATGTGCGTACATGTATGTAAAAACAAAGGAAAAATGTGTCCTCTGCTTTCTGAATCCCAGCAGTATCCTACACATGACCTTAAACAAAAAATTCAAAGAATAAAACCTAAGGTAAATTTGCTTCAACAAGATCCGAGGAGATTGGTATTGAAATTAACGGTGATGATGATGAGGAGGAGGAGGAGGAGGAGGAGGTACAGTGCTGTTTCCATTCAACCCTCCACGAAACCACATTCTAATTACATTATTGTTGGGCGATGTAATTACCTTATATGCAAATGTGGACCATGTCAGCTACACCACATTGTCATTGATGACAAATCCATAACATGAAACATTTTCTATACTAAGAGAAGCATAAGAAGTCTTTTTTTTTTTTTTTTTTTTTTTTTTGTAGTTCAGTTGTACTTCAGGAAGAATAATAATAATCTTTAACTTCTGACTCACACAAGTAGGTCAGCTCATATTGTACTCTGTGCAGCTTTGAGTTAATGTTTGAGAGTAAGATCTTACTCTCATGCTCAAGCTAGTTAAAGCAATTCATCTATTCAAGGTACTTCATATGCAGCCTTTAAAGTTAAAAATAAATAGTGAACTGCAAGTCAACCCTCAGCTTAGTCAACAAAAACAGCAGCTCCAAATCTTCTGTTTTACATCTGCACACTTCAGATGAAGCTCCACACAAAACTGGAGCTGGCAAACTCATCGTGCTGCATTCACAGGAAGATCAGAGGATTAGAGAATCTCCGAGTAAAAAGGGCTCAGGTCCAATTTTTCCAAAGAAGCATTCAAAGCCTTCAGAGAGCAGAGGAAGTAGGGCATGGCTGACATCAACACTACAGCGGAGTAACCCTATTTGCTGAATGAATATGATTATGGATATGACGTTATCGCTACGCGTATTCCCTTAATAATGTATTCCCAAAATAACAACCTGCACACTTCAGCTAAGTGTGGATTCATGCTGGTTTTTGTGCACGAAAGAGCAAAACTTCTCACATTTGCACTGAATCAAGGAATATTAAGAAACAATTTGGAGGCTTTTCATCATGTTTAATGTGATTTAGATTTTAAAGTTAGGTTTTCCATTGTGGTGGTCTTTTGTGGAGGGACTTGAACCTCCTCCTTTTTTCTATAAATATCAAAAAGTATTCTTTAACTTCTATAAATATCAAGTGTAAATATTACCCAAAGGATTCTTCCTAGATGTCAAATAAAATACACAGCAAACATCACATCTTATTTTAACACAGAAGGGCTCTACAAAGACTTTATCCTCACATCCTCTATTCTTGACAAGGCCAAGTTTAAAACAATTAAAGACAAAATGCAAAGTATTTGCCTCTAAGGTACTCTGCAAAAATGCAATCAAAAGTGAACTAATTTGTCTTCATGTAGAGTAATGTTGTCACGATTAAGCAAGCATTCCCTTAGCTTCAGGACGCTATTCAGACTCAGATTTCCATTTAAAAAGACTAGCAAAAGGTTCTAAAGACTGTACGAATACTGTGTCTTGGCTCATAGACCTACACACATTCACATACATGAGCAACACACAAACATACACATGAAGTCGGGTGATTCTGACTTTTGCAGAAAAAAGTGTGGTGTGTCTATCCCTTGTGTGTGTCTGTGAGAGAGAGAGAGAGAGAGAGAGAGAGAGAGAGAGAGAGAGAGAGAGAGAGAGGGAGAGATGTAAAGAAAAGTAGCAGTGACATTGTTTGAAAATGTCCCCTTGGAATATTAAATCTGTTGAAGTACAGGGTTAACTTCATAAATAATCACTATAAAGTACTTAAAATATCAGAGAAATATTCAGATATGGGCAGAGTTTAAGGTCATTTATATTTCTGGGTAATCAGCCTCATCCTGAATCTTTTGGATGAGCTGTATTGATAAAAAAAAAAAAAAAAGNAAAAAAAAAAAAAAACGTGCACGCGCACACACAAAGCGAATGGGATAAAAGACTGTCGGCTTGCCCTTCTCTCTTCCTCTCTTTCATATGCTGATAATATGAATCCTTAATGAAAACAGGTGAGCTATCTAATACAAAACTACTTATCCCTTTTTACAGCCTTTTAGACAAACTAACATGCTGAGCTGGACTCCTTTTAAATATGTTTTTGTTGGTCATCATAAAAAACAAATTCAGAAATAACGAAAAGAAGAGGAGGAAAGAAATGAAGGCCATCAAAAAATCATCTGCTCAACACATATTCACATTTCTGAGTTCTCCAGAGGACAAAGACACATGTATCTGGTCCACTGTCAGTCAGTCATGCAGCTTTGACAAAATTTTCCTTAAACAGCAATTCACAGATATGACAATAAAAGAAAAAAAAAAACACTTTGAGAAAATTTCCCTTGGTATCGCTCAAAATGACCAAACTGGGCCACAGCAATTTCATTCACAGCTCCCCGGGAGCCGCCCTCTTAATCAGGACGGATGGAGTCCAATGAACATAAAGATTGGTTACAGCTCATCCCCAGCAGCACCTGGTTTCATCTGACAGCAGTTCAGCTTGATTTTGATTCCGCCTGCATTGCATTCATGATTGAAATCTGCTCCGTTCCACCAATGTCATTTGATTGATTTTGACACTTCTGAAAATTAAAGCAGCTTTAAAAGTAACTTAAACTGCACATCAAATCACTCCTTCTCTGAGCATAAAAGACAAAACAATATACTGCGACATGAGAAATGGAAGCTGAATAAGAGCATAAATGTATCATTTCATAAAAAGACACAACCGAATCTAGTCTTATCAATCCCCAACTCTCTTCACAACCTCAAACTAATTCACAGAATGCAATATTCTTTACAGAAATATTTCAGAAGTTACAGATAGTAAAAAGCATTCAGAAGTCTGTATCTTAATGTTGTACATTCAGTATGTACAGAATATATGTAACAGTCTTACTTGTCTTACCGGTAAGTAAGGCTGCATCTCCTCAAAAAGCCAAACCGACCTGATTTTTCCACTGGAAAAATTCACAGTATTCAAGAAGATGTGTGTGCAGTTTGTGAGCAAAATGATCACAACACATTTGATAAAACCACAGCTGTTATTCAGTGGCATTTTCTCCACAGACAGTTTGGTTGATATGTGTAAAAAGTCATCATAAAACTTCCTATTACCTGCAAATATTGCACTTTTATCAAAGCTGAAGGGAACTCTACGCGACTACAACTATATTTATCTGAAACTCCACTAAGTAAACCAACCAGACACGAGACGGAATTCAACTTTTTCAAATATGTGTGAAAGCTGTATGGAAAATTAGGATAATGGCAGTGTGAGGTTCATGGTGTTATTCATTGCTGAATGAGAGATGCAGCGTTTGTGAATTTGCATGCATGCTTGGGAGTGTGTGATGGTCATGGGGCATCTGTGATGGGGGAACGTGCAAATGTATGCACTCCCACGTGTTCATGTGTTCGCTGATTCGGGTGTGTGGCTGCGATGGAAAGCGGAGACGCTCCTAAATGTGTCTGTGCCGTACCTGGTCAAAATGTGGAATGAGCGGTTCCCTCCTGTGAAGCTGGAGCTGCTTCTCAATGTTGTCCTTCAGGCACTGACACACATGTCGCTTCTGGTCTGCAGAATAGGCTTCCAGACTGAGCAGGCAGTCACACTTCTACGGACAGAGAGAGAGAGAGAGAGAGATCAAGGCAGAGAGGGGTGGAGGAAAAGACAGTGGACAGATTCATCATCTAGTGTCATGTCAAAGTATTTTCTGTTTCCTGGAGACGGAAAAAGTTCACGAAACATAGAGCAGAGTGAAATATTAAATATCGAAGTTGGATAAGTAATATAAAGTATGAACGTCAGGAAGAAACTGACATTATGAAAAATGAATGAATGATCCCTATTCAGCGTGACATAAGGAGAGCTACTCGTGAGTGTGTGTGTGTGTGTCAGTATGTGAACAATGACACACCAGAGAATGGCTTCTAAGAGGATAATGACTAACAAAGGAGCTTAACCAGCCACTGTATCAGAGGTGTTAATCTGCTGTGTGTATGTGCGTGCATGTGTGCGTGCATTTGCGTATTACCCAGTAGAATAAAATAAACAGTGTCCATATTTGAGAAGTCCTGGTTGTACATTTTGTCATTTCCTGCTTGTTTCAGCTAATAAAAGTCCTCTCATCAACACCATATTCAGATATTGTTTCTACTTTGTTTTCGTGGCTGTAAACTGGCCCGGGCTCACTGAAGACAAAACGCTCGCATTAGTGAAATTAGAAGCTGAGCAGGACTTATTTTAGGCAGAATTTGATATGCTGACAAAGTGATTACGTGACCAATAGCAAAACGGCACCCCTGAGAAAGTACAAATCAATACAGCCCTACTGTTAAATTCATGAGAAGAAATACTTGATGACCACTGGCTATCTTAAGAGTTTACAGGGCTTGGTTAAATAGCTTTTCATTAAGAAAGGACATAAATTAACCTTGGCTGACTTTCTTGGACATCCAGAATCTATGCATTATGTCAGTGATTTCCAACCTAAATCTTGTTTTAAAACATAATTTGGCCTTTAACTGCCCCTGACTGGTCGGAGGGAAAATGCAGATTACATGTTTGTGTTGATTATGTTTAATGTTTCATTGTTTTGGCTTTTTTTTTTTATTCTGTGTGTATCTTTACAAAGTGGCCCCTATTGCACATTGATCTGAAGAGATGCCATTTTTTCAAAATTACGCAAATAACAATATGTTTTACAAATTCCGTTGTTCAATACAATGTGTGTTAAAGGACCATTCTGGCGATCATGCATGTTTGAGCCTAATATATAAAATTTTCATACTTGTAACGTTACTGACAATCATTTTCCAAAGCATACTACTGGAACAGTGAATTAAAAAAAAAAAAAAAAAAANAAAAAAAAAAAAAACTCCGACCTTCCACGCTGCCATTAGTTTCAGTTCATTCTGTTATGCAATTAAAATCAACTTGTTGATAGTTGAAACATTCTTGGGATAGGTAATCCATCATCACAAACACATGTATTCAGGGTTTTTTTTAGAAGTAACATAATTTTAGCATTTAAGCGCAATAAAAAACGCAGAGTGAATGTATGTCTCCACCAGAGAATAGAGTCCCAAAAGAAGACTTGCGTTTATCAAAAAATTTAAACGACCGTGACTTCATAAGGCTGCGTAACTATTAGCAGGTGAAACATCAATTTTTAAGGTGGCTGTATCACTTGAATATTTGATTTTGAAAGATTAAGAGATTTTGCAAAATATCAGGAAAGCTGAAATACAGTTTAATCCTTCAGGAAATGGTTGTCAGTAATGTAACATGTATGAAAATTGAATATATTAGGCTCAAACATGCACTCTCTCCAATATGGTCCTTTAAATAGTGTCAACTTCATAGGAGTCGATTTTTTTGTCAGTGTACAGATCTTATAAAAATCCTTGATAAAATAAATTCAACCCATTCAAGTCAATTTTAGCTCTACGGCCTAATTTGGAAACTTATTTCAAGCAGACTACTCAAAAAAGGAGAATGAATAAAAATATGTCCCAAAGAACCTGGAACTATGTTTAATAGAGTCACTGTTAAAGACTGAATGGTATGAACCTAGAAAATCTATTCAGTATTAAAACAAGGCAGGCTTATTTGATCCATATGATGGGCATCAGTATTGACTTTGTTGTTTGCATAACTGTAAATTAATTATTTATGCTGCTCCCTGCTACACAACCTGTAAAACCTAATGTTCATGGATTGATTATCTTATAATATTAAGGTATAATCAGAGTGTTTCCATCATCCTTCACGTTTCTGAAATTTGACAGGAAGGGAAGTTATTGTTCTTAACAACACTTCTTTTTCCACTTTCTTCTCTTTCCACTTTGATCGTTTCCATCTGCCTCACTTGTTTTTGCTTCCAGCTGTGCCGAGGGAAAACATTTGTGTCCTGACATTTTTGGACATGGGTTAGGATATAAATAGGATTTTTTCCATTTTGTGCAAGTATTCAGAGATTGACTGATGTCCTCGGGGCTTTTCTTAACGCTCACTGGTGAATCATAGTTCAGTTGCTCATTCCTTTGCCTGCCTGGCTTTTGCAGCACTCGCTTGTGTTGCATGACTGTCTGTCCCTTTCATTGTCATTAATGTCTTATTAAAGAGGAGGATGTTGATGTTAAAGGGTCTATTGGGACAAAGGGGTTGGTGGGAAATGCCTTGTCATTGTCAAGTGATGGTAATGCAGGCTAAAAAGTATTTAAGGCCAGCTGCATGGATGGCAGCAATGCCAGGACCGTTTTCCCTTGATGCCTGCATAAAATGTTTTGCATGCAAGTTACAGTTTTAGTTGATATAAAGTGTTTAAAGGACCATACCGGCCATTTTGCATGTTTGAGCCTAATATGTTCAATTTTCATACACGTAACGTNAAGGACCATACCGGCCATTTTGCATGTTTGAGCCTAATATGTTCAATTTTCATACACGTAACGTTAATGACAATTATTTCCCAAAGCATACTACTGGAACAGTGAATTAAAAAAAAATGTTTCCTACCTTCCGGACCGCCATTAGTTTCAGTTCATTCTGGTATGCTATTAAAATTGACATGCTGATACTTGAAACATTCTTGGGATAGGTAATCCATCATCGTGGACAAGACATGTATTCAGGGTTTTTTTTAGAAGTTACATAATTTTAGCGTTTAAGGTGCAATAAAAAGCGCAAAGTGAATGTATGTCTCCATTGAGGAATATAGTTCCAAAAGAAGACCTGCGTTTTATCAAAAAATTTAAATGACCATTTTAGCAGGCGAAACATCGATTTTTAAGATGGATGTATCGCTTGAATATTTGATTTTGAAAGATGAAGAGATTTTGCAAAATATCAGGAAAGCTGANGGATGTATCGCTTGAATATTTGATTTTGAAAGATGAAGAGATTTTGCAAAATATCAGGAAAGCTGATATATAGTTTAATCCTTTGGGAAATGTTAGTTGTTAGTAACGTAACATGTATGAAAATTGAATATATTAGGCTCAAACATGCAAAATGGCTGGTATGGTCCTNAAAAAAAAAAAAAAGACAATGTAGACAAGAAAAATACAAAAATCACGAGGTATGAGACAGAAAAGATAGAGATAAATTGTCAGACAAGAAATAGAGAAAGAAGTAGACAAAAACAAGTAAAGATGGATACCAAATTAATTTATCTTGTGAGGCAACTGAAAACTGGATGTTTTCAGTTGCCTCACAAGATGATGAAAAAGGGACTTGTGGAGAGCAAATAAAAATCAGTACTTCTTCAATATCCATCATTTGGACAGAATCAAAGTCTATAAGGGTGCAGCTAATACTTGAAACACATGCACAGACACATACTTCATGTATGTTGCTATCAAACGAAAACCTACTTATTCCAACTTTGTTTTCTCTCACTTATAGCTTTATATGACATTTTACAGATTACAGAATGTGAGCAAAACCTTTAAAAACCAGGAGGTAAAACTTAAAATACATGGTCATCAAGCTGAACACAAGACTAATAATACATTATTATGGCCATGACCAAAACCAACTGCATTTTTGATTGATATTAAAGGATCATACCAGTGATTTTGCATAATAAAGCCCAATAAATACAACCTGCATATTTGTTACATTACTGACAACCATTTTCCAAAACTAAAACCATATTTTAGTTTTCCTATTATTATCCAAATCCCCTAATCTTTTAAAATCAAATGTTCAGGTGATACACCCACATTAAAATTCAATGTTTCACCCACTAACATGTGCATCCGAATGCAGAAGACATGTTCGTTTTTTATTTATCTGTCAAGAGAAATTCTCTGTCCCTGTCAAAGCAGTCTTCTCCTGGGACTATATTCCCTGGTGGAGACATTTTCTTCCATGCAGCTGTGTGTTGGACCGGCTGAATTAAACAACAAAAATAAAAATGACGTCTGTTTCACTGTGATGGATTATGTATCTCAAGCGTGTTTAAAGTTACTACAAGTTGAATTTAGTTCAACTTGTAGTTCACCGGAGTGAACTGAAAGTAATTGCAGTCTGGGAGGTAGGAAAAACAAATCTGAAATAAATCACTCCAGTAGTATGTTTTGAAAAATGGTTGGTATGCTTAAAGGTTTGTAACTCCCCCGCTTTATCAAAATGATTAGAAGCACATTTTTTATAGACATTCGACCCACAAATGCTGATAAGTCACTTAAATTCTCTGAAATCTGTAGAGGAAATCTGAATTTAATCTGTTTATTCTCAGCACATGTTACTCCAACCATTAGCAACTGAAATTATAGGCCATTAAAGGCAAACCCTCACCAAAACAGTAATTCCATATCATGAGTCATAGTTAATAGCTGCTTTGAATGCCTAATAGTGTAAAAACATTCCAAACAAAGGTCCAGGCTTTCCAGAAAACATTCCCTCATATGGACAGGTCTTTCAGTATAACTCCCTACTGCCCCACATTATAGAAAACACATCTGCAATTCACTGTCTCAGAGGCACGCATGCACCTGCACCTACACACATGCATGCATGCACACACACTCACCCAGCTCTCAATTCTGCACACGTATCAGTTTGAACTCTTAGTGTAAATACAGACACATACTTACAACCTACAATAACTCAACAACAAAAAACAAAAGTCGGCCAGCTGGGGCTCCTCTCTGCTCTGCGATTTATCTCTAATCTGTCAGGGAGGAAGCGTGTTTTTTTTTTGTTTTGTTTTGTTTTGGTTTTTTTTACAAAGCTTGGTACGATATGAGGCACACAAAAACATAAAAAAAAAATTAAGCATATTTTGTCTGGGATGAAAAAAAGGGAGGATGAACGAATGACAGATGAAGACAAATGTAAGATAATATAAAGGACACTATGAGTAATGCAGTGTAAACAGCAGTAAGGAGGGGGCAGCAAACTGTGGCCAAATCTGGTCCTATGACAAAATCTAAAATGTTCCTTTTTTTAAAGGTGTGCTGCCTACTTTAAGTATTTGTGGCAAATGCATTTTTAGGTTAACTGCCATTTAAATGTGAGTATACTTGTAACACTTAAAGAAAATAATTTAGAACAGTCAGATCATAAATGTGATATTATACTCATAATCACTAGGGTAGGCACCATCTTTGGTTGGTTTTACATATTTATCTTACTTAGTGGAATATCATGTAAATACAGTTGTAGTTACGTTTAGCTGTTTGATGTTTTTAGGTGTTTATAATGTAAAATATATCAAAATGTATAATATATCAAATGTATGAAAGCGTTTTAAAATGTTTCATTGTAAACTTAAATAAATCAGCCAACAATTAACAGTGCTGACAATAACTGACTCATTGCCAAACTTCCTCCGCAGCACATTCTATATTCTTCTAAATGAACGACTGAGGATCTATTTGTCTCAGAAGCTATATTTTGTTTATTAATTACCATTAATACACAGCTGCTGTATGTGCTGCATTCTTTAGTTGAGCACAATTGCATTTATCCTTTACAATAACCGATGCATGAAATAGGTTTGATTTTATTTCGGCTTAAAATAAAAGTGCCCTGTTCCAATAACTTCAAAAGCAAAATTTGACTGAATAAAATAATACATCAAAACAGAATTTGGACAAAATCTTTTTCAACATTTGGAATACTTGAGTCTGAGGGGAATTCACTTCTGTGGAAGATGTTTGGGGATGTTAGTGTAAAGATTACATTGCTTCTTAGCAATAAACAGCATCTACTGAGTGAATGTAACATTCTTCTAATCCAGACTGGCTGTGATAAAGTATTTTGTTTGTTTCAGCAGCAGAGATAATAAATGGAGTCTTTATTATTGGAATAATGGAGTAACTGTCTGTCTTATTCGTAAAAATACTGCCTGTTGGACTTAGCTAAAATAGTGAATAGTTCCCTTATTCAAGCTTGTGCTTCAGTTCAGCTCTGTTTATGAATGCATGCATACAAGAAATAAACACGATAGGTAATGAAACAAAATTCAATGAGTGGCCACTGGCCTGCTGTGGAGTGGCTAAAAATACAGGCAGCATTTCTCCTTAATCAGATTGATTAAAGTGCTCCCTGGTTGAAGCCCCCTCCTTGAGCCATCTGGCAGACGAGTTTTCACCGTGTGACTCGACTGCTGTCAACATGGTTCACCTTAGCTGCTTTACCACAGATTAACACGGTTTCAGTGACAGCAAATGGGCGTAACACTGCTAAAAGGGTAAACATTCTGCGATTCACTGCCAGTCTTTCTTACGCTACATTTACACGTCCGGGTAATAGTGACACAATTTGAATTTTTATGTTCTTGTGTAGATCAGATCTCTTTTTTTTTCTTTTTTTTTTTTTTAGCTGAAATTAATGTGGAAATAAACTTTGAAATGTCTGATAATGCTGCTTGCATCTGTACGCACATATCTGAATTTTCAGGTTGGTGTGATTTGTTTAAAATGTTTGCCCTTTTTTTCTGATGTCTTTCAACTAACAGAGGGAGGAAAATGTTAATGGAGCCAAACCATGAGCAAAACCTTCTAGTGCCCCCACCAACAGTCAAAACCCACGTGTGGGCTCCAAACCTTTATCCAAACACACCTTCCAGCCTCAATTATTATCTCTGTCTTATATTACACACAATGTATGGTTTAATTATTCATTCTAACAAGTGTTAGCGGTTGCTGAAAGTGTCATAACAGCGTTTATTGAGAATGAGCACAAAGAATGAGCACAAAGTAGGTAGAGTGTAGGACAGAAAAAGAGCAAGCACATCAAGAGGAGTCATGCTGAGAAACACTTCCATCCTTGCTGCTCAGTGATCCAAAGACCATTTCCATATTTCATCCTCATACATTTCAATACCATGCAGTGTCACATGCTGTTGGCCATATCCCATACACTGGCACTGAACATGCTATCACCACTGTACCTCCACCACTGAACAGCAGCACAGAGCACAATAAATTATCATGAAGAAATAAAACACATTAAACACCATTGTTGCTCAAATCGTACTTGGGTATAGAAACAGAACATTACATCAGAAAGCTCCTTCAGGGCCTGTCATGTGCTTCTCATAACATTTTCATCCTTTTTGCCATGCACTTTCCCTGTGCTGTAGACTTTGTCTTCACGAACCAAGAGCTAATAATACTTAAACTGCTTGCTTCCTCCTGGTACAAGTTTGAGGCCACCCCCTGATTTAGCATGAGCAGACTGTGTAGCAAGTTAATGCCAGAATGATCTGGGAGAAGGCAGACAGCAGGCTGTTGAATAGAATGTTAACACATAAATAAGGGAGTTTGGGCAAGGGAGTTGGAACACAACTGGAGTGCCAGTGCACTAATACAGACTGGGCATGCCTTCATTAAAAATTATTTCTTAAGCCATAGTGGCTACATAATGTGCTCTTGTAGACAAATTCTTCTTGAAAACTAATTAGTTACATTGATTTTATGTATTTTTGTCATTTCCTGTGCAATAAATTGTAAAACAAATAGTGTATTGATGATTTTTTTTGGGGTTTTTTTTTAAATCTGGGGATGGTCTCAAAATTCTGGCTTGTAGTGTACATTTTTCCTCACTAATATCACTGAATACGGGCGCCACTTTTAGTGTCTTTCCCTATCGCCATGTGTATCATCTCTTCACTCTTTTCTTGTGCTCTTGAGTTTCTTCCATCTATTTTTATTTCTCTATCCAAAAGTCCATTTATCTTGTTTTTTTGGCTTGACTCATGGCATCATATTCTCCGGTGAGGTCAGGGTGGAGTAAGGTGAGTCTGGGTTCCATGAATAGTCTGGTTTATGTAATCAAAATCCAAATGCTGCAGATAATAAAAGAGGCAAACACATTAATAAGACAAACTACTGCAAATATAACACAGCTGTACAATGAATAAAAAGATATACAATAATAAATTGTAAGTTGGATTAAGGTTAGGTTTGTGTTGCCCATTGACTTTTAGTAAACATCTAACTATAAAGATNTGTAAGTTGGATTAAGGTTAGGTTTGTGTTGCCCATTGACTTTTAGTAAACATCTAACTATAAAGATAGAATCTCTGTCTATCTGTGGTACCAATATCTCTAGAACCCAGCACTGTATGAAGTTGAAATTCGGTAGGTTCATTGCTCACGACCCAAGGACGTGCAGTGTCATGTGTGAAGTTGTTTGGATGATTGGTTCTTGAATTGAGCTGTACCCGTAAAAAGTAGTCCCCATGTGGCAGGATACACTCCAGGCGTGGTGGCAGGATACGCTCTGGGCGCGCCAGTATATGCTCCGGTCCAGTGCCACCAATCTGACCCCGTACAGCAAACAAAGCTAACTCATGAGAACGTGCAGAACAAAATTAGGGCACGCTGTGGTGCGTGCCGTAAAGTCTGGCCCATTCCAAACATACACGTTTTGAACAGGCACCTCACTAGTAAATCTCAACAGTAAAAGTTCTCGTTTCAATATAAATCCACCATTTGATTGCTTATAGAAATCAATGATTAAACTACTAATAATATCTGGCTAACATCAAATCTGTGGTCTCAAAGTCTAGACACCCNCCCCCCCCAAAGAACCATTCATCCAAACAACTTTGCATGTGACACTCTGCACATCCTTGGGTCCTGAGCATTAAACCTGCCAAATTTCAACTTCATACAGTGCCGGGTTCTCAAGATATGATGCCACAGACAGATGGACGGACAGAGATTTCTGGCTTTATAGTTAGACAACTGCAGTACAGCAAACTGCACCACACAACAAAACATGTCTTATATTCTACAAAGAAATCCAGCATAGAATGTAATTCCCCCAATCAAAGTGCCTTTCATCTACTTCTAGATTGTTCGTCTGGTTCTCAGCCCAGAGATCTGCTGTAGCAAAGCTGTCCTGAAAACATCATGGATAACTGGAGACTGAAGCCTCTTCCTATAGCCACGAGGGAGAATAAGACACATGACAGGCCCTGCAGGAGCTTTCTGATGTAATGTTCTGTTTCTATGCCCAAGTACGAGTTTTGAGCAACAATGGTGTTTAACAATGGTGTTTTATTTCTTCATGATAATTTATTTGTTTGTTTACTTATTTTGTGGTTTTTCCTTTCATGATAGTATCAATAGTGCCTTTATTGGATGTTATTCTGATGACATTTGTTTTCAAGTCAAGTTTGACCTTTGGCTGAATATGCTGGGGTTAATTCATTTAAAAAAATCATGGTAACTACTCAATGTCATGCTCAATAAGCACCATTATAACTGAAGCTCATTCATAAAGTTTCCTTATGTTCAGATAAAAGCCAATGATAATCAGTGTGTTAATGAGTAGCTTCATATTTAAAAGCCACATCTTATACTGCTTCTTCTGATGTCAAAGCGAAATTGGCATGTTAAATCAGCAAAGGAAACCTGCTCTAGAGCTCCGCATTTTATCATTGACAATAATTAATTGAAAATAATATAAAAGAGATAAAAGACTCATATACTGGGAGTCTGGCGCATGGGAGGTGGGTGTGTATCGCGTGTGACTGATCAGCTGAGTAGGCTTATCAAATTTATTGATCAATAATGCACGTGAGGCAAATACGCTGTAAAATGTCAGTCAGATTCCATATCACTGAAATTTATCACCAGACTGAAACAGCTCTTGATTTTTGCATGGCGGTTTGTTTTATCATGGTAATGCCTTTTTCAAGGAAAACGCTAAAAGTGGCTGGTAGTTGGCATCTATGAATGAGGGAATATGGCTGTGACACTATTTCCTCTTATCGTCATGTTAAGGAAATGAGTGATCATATGAACAAGATGTGTGTTTGGTGGTTTGAAAGTAATGAAATTATTGAATCTTCTATTGTGACATCACTGTTGTATACATAGATATAACAAAAATTTGAAATTCAAGTGACTTTAAAGGACCATAACATCCATTTTGCATATTTGAGTCTAATATGTGTTATTTCCCAACAGATAAAACCGTATTTCAGCTTTCCTGATATTTTGCAAAATCTCTTAATCTTTCAAAATCAAATATTCAAGCGATACACCCACCTTAAAAATCAATGTTTCACCTGGTAATAGTTACACAAAATTATGAAGTCACGGTTGTTAAAATGTTTCAATAAACACAGGTCTTCTTTTGGGACTATATTCCTCAGTGGAGACATGCATTCACTCTGCGCTTTTTATTGTGCTTAAACACTAAAATTATGTAATAAAAAAAAAAATCTGAATACGCGTCTTGTTCATGATAATGGATTATCTATCCCAAGAATGCTTCAAGTATCAATAATTTGATAATAATAGTGTACCAGAATGAACTGCAACCAATGGCAGTCTGGAAGGTAGGAAAACAAATTAATTCAATGTTCCAATAGTATGCTTTGGGAAATGAGTGTCATTAACCTTACATGTATGAAAATTGAATGTATTAGGCTCAAACATGCAAAATGGCCAGTATGTCCTTTAAACTTTTTGCCATCAAAGTCAATGAATAATTCACAAGTGTTTCTGCTTTGCGCCTGATGGGATGGGTAATAAACCACAATTTAGTACAGCTCAGGAGAATACTTTCAGTGCTGAAACTGATGCTGCTGCAAAAGTTGTTGGTGGTTGTAGATTTTAATATAATCATAATGCTGAGATGGAGATCTGCAACGATTATGTTTAGATGTACAGCTACTGTCACTGCAGACCTGTCACTCTGCACCCGCATATTAAATCAGTGAAATCACAAAGTGCACTTCCAAGTTCTGGCTTAACCAGAGGGAAGAGGTCCATCTCGGTCCAATCAGACCCCAGAGACACTCATCCTGCCCTGGCTATGTTATGGATGGCTACCATAAAGTAGGTAGCTTTGCTGACAAGGGCCCCTGGGTGCAGATCATTCATGTACAGCCAACAGCCCACAAGTGTCAGGCAGGCTGTCTGGCAAGGAAGAGGTGCCTGCATGCATGGAAACACTGAATGCTTACATGCAGAAACAGGCTTATGTAAGCACATATCCTCCACACTGTGATCCTTCCACACATAAAGGACCATACTGGTGATTTTGCATGTTTAAGTCCAATGAATACTACCCACATACACGTGACATACTGACAACCATTTTTTTTCTAAACGAAAAACCGTAATTTTATTTTCCTGTTATTTTGCTAAATCCCCTAATCTTTTAAAATCAAATGGTGAGGTGATACACTCACCTTAAAATTTAATATTCTGCCTGCTAACACACATCCAAATGTAGAAGGGACTGCCATTTTTAAGTTCTCTGTCAAAGCGTTTCTCAAGAGAATACATCCCTTGGTGGAGACATACATTTTCTTCCATGCAGCTCTGTGTTGGACCGGTTACATAAAGTTACTTCGACAAAAAATGTGACAAACGTCATGTTTGCTGTGATGGATTACTTATCTCAAGCATGTTTCAAGTCTCTACAAATTGATTTTAATAATGTACTGGAATGAACTGAAGCCAATGGCAGTCTGGATGGTAGGAAAACTTTTCTAATGTTTACCACTCCAGTAATATGTTTTGGGAAATGATTGTGAGTAATGCAGCAAAAACAGTACGCGGGTTGTATATTTTGTACTTAAACATGCAAAACCACTGGTATGGTCCTTTAATGCTCTAAATCATGACAAATAATGTAGTCATAATTACAATTTTTTTTTTAAGAATTTGTCTTTAACTGTATAAGCATCTTGCAAAAAGCCAACTTGAATGCACAGGACGGAGGTACGTGAACCAGATTCCAGAGCTTCCATCAGCCTACACACCAGCCATCACACTGTGAACCACACACTTGAATCACACCTACATAACCGTATGGCTTGGAATGCGGTACTTCTTATCTCATAACTCTTCTCTGTGATCACATTTTCTATGCTGCTTAAAACACATTCTCATATGTCAGAAAAATAAATGCAAACTATGATTTGTAAACACAGATGGAAAAACACAAATCTAATCGGAAATAAAACTGTACACATACAACATCAGTCGTAATTACTGCTGTGCTTTGGTAAGTGGTGGTTATTTATAATTTCTTGGTCATCTGTGATGAGTGTGTTGTGCCAATTAGATGCTAATAGCTACAGTGGTGATTTCACAATGGAGATAAATGACAATGTCAACAGATAAAGCATTTAATGGAACATTCGGCTTTCACTTGTGGAAACAGACAGCACATCAACATACATTAGCAGAATCAAAGCAAAGCTTAGAAAGTGGCACAAAAACATAGCATAACGTAACCGTAAGACGTCACAGACAACATGATCTTGTTACATCACCCACAAAAGTCAAAGTCATCTGCATTAGCCTGTGCAAATCCTTAATCCTTACACAACCTTTCAGTTTATTAAGTCTGACATGTAAAAAATTGTTTAACAAATTTAAGAATACAGTTGTAAGACTAAAACTCAAACACTCACTCGCCATTGTGAGAAGTTACACCAAAAAAATTACTGATTTACATTTTCTTTTTGTGTGTCAGTTTATTTTAATAGGGAGTTGTATGTCAGTTCTGTGATTTTAGCTTCTATATACTTATTTAAGCTTAAACTACACTTTCCCCATTCTTAAAGGATTTTATTTTTCTAATTACTTCAACTGCTTTCACAAAAATGCCACTACTTATCTATTGTTCCTATTTCATAAAAGTACCAACGAATGAAGTACAAAATTTCAATATATAAAAACATTAATAACCTGAGCAGAACTGTCAGTGGCACTTACATCTCCATAGTCAGAGAGCAGGTGTTGCTGAAGAGAACTCGCCTGCCTGGTGTACTGTTTCTTAGGCCCAACCCGGTCGGACAGGTTACCCATGACGACTCAGCAATGACCCTGCGTGCTCCACTGGCCAATAAAAATGTCCCTTTGTAATATTTCACAAATGGTGTCTGTCCTTTTTCAATTACCTACAGTAAATGATGCTTTCTTGCTTCCTCCCTGCGTCTGCATCACTGACATACTTCCACACACACTGCACACACTCTCGAGTTTCCATAATTGCACACCCACAGTTCTGTTCATGTGAATCTGGGTTAGATCAGTTCCGTTTTGAGCAACTGCTAAAATAGATGACCTCCAGCGATGGAGGAGGAGAGCGGACTGTGACAGAGGCACTGATGGGAGAGCCAAGAGGAGGTGAGGACTGAAATTGTAATGTTGCTTTTAAGCTCAATCACTTTAAACAGTTCATGGAGGAGAGGAGATAAAAGATGTTTCAGATCAAGCCTAAGATAACATCTCTTTAAGTTAAATTCACTGTGCAAAGACACGACAGAAAAGATGGAGAAAAGAAGAAAAAGAACCTACAGCAAACGTAATGAAAATCATCAGTCATACCTCTGACATGCATGAGAACAAATGGCTTACCGTCAGCCTGCATCTGATGGAGTAGCTGATTCCATGATGTACATTAAGTGCTGCCCTGTGATCAGGAGAGCTAATGTTACGTGAGCTCTGTTTGCACGCTGAATGAGTCACATGGGAAAAGTTGTGTATGGTGAAACGTGGGAGTTGGAGCCACATACGCTGCTGTGTGATCCCGAGTGAAGCATTGCTAATTTCCAATTTCAGTCTACACGTGTTTTGTGTGTCTACTTCTGGTGTGTGTGTTAATGTTTGTGTGTATGTCTGTGGATATGCGTGTGCGTGTGCGTGTGCGTGTGCGTGTTTGTGCGTGCGTGTGTTTGCTTACATGGACGTGAGTGTGATTTCTGGTTACTTAAGGTGGGTGACATAAAAGTCGCTGGAAAAAAATATGAATATATAAGAGGTGAGGCAGAAAATGTGTAAGTGTGGCTCTACTAGCTCCTTTTCCTTTTACATAAAACACTTTTTTTATATTTCATAAAGCACCTCAGCAATTCTGAGTAAAAACTGCCTAAATATAGTTTTATATTCTTTATCTTTAGGCCTGTCTGGCATTTTAGCCTTTGCTGGATAGATCATTTAGGCTGTAATAGTCACATCTTAAACTAAAGCGCATATCTCAACCAAGACCAAACAAGCCGAGGCAAAATTTCAGCCTAAAGAGAAAGAAATGACTATAATAATCATAATATTTTTCTGGATATTTCTTTGTAATTAATAAATTACATCAAAACCAGTTGCAGGTTTCAGGATCAGCATCATCTCAGCCACACTTTAGTGGTTGTTGCATGTTTCTTGCCTGTTTGATACTGGTATTGATATATTATCTAACAATGCTAAGAAATAATTTAAAAGATTCCTGAATCTGGATCTGAACCAAAATTCCCAGCAACAAATGACAAACCACACAACAGACATTGGTGGTAACCTAAGTATGGCGGATATAATAATTTATAAAACACTGCATAGCTACTGAAAATAAGCTATTCATGAGTTTTGTATCACAGCAGAGGAACAGTGTTTCCATTAACTGAGAGGAAATATAAGTCCAGCAGGCAAATGCAATGTTTAACTAAACCCGTATAAACCCAAGCCTCTCGCTCTCTGCGCGTGGGTCNGGCAAATGCAATGTTTAACTAAACCCGTATAAACCCAAGCCTCTCGCTCTCTGCGCGTGGGTCTGACATTTGCACAGACAGGCCAGAAAGAGCAATTCAATTAGAGTCTTATACATTACACACACTTCTCATTTAGGTAAAGACAAACACACACAAACACACGCAAAGCAGAAACGGCCACTCAACCAGTCAAACGTGTATTCATCTTCTTGCACGTCACATCATAGCAGACTACAGGAGTCCTGCTATTCAAGATCTCTGTAGATGTTCTGTCCCTTCTTTTTTTCTCCCTCCTTCTCTTTCATCTCTTCTTCCACCCTTCTATCCACCTTGCAAGTCCCTCCCACTCTCACAGCCACTGTGCCCTGCCAGAGGAGTCAGAGGGCCAGGAGAGGAGAGGAGTNTCCCTCCCACTCTCACAGCCACTGTGCCCTGCCAGAGGAGTCAGAGGGCCAGGAGAGGAGAGGAGTGTGGTGATATCAACTATTTCTTCATCAATGTCCTTATTTTTAGACTATAAAACACATGTGGCTTATGACAAATAAATGAAAATAAATAAATAATAAATAAATCTATAATAACCTATACAGACAAAAAAAAATGGGTGAGTGTGTGAGATTCAGTGTGTGTGTTTCAGTGTGGTTACTGTTTAGTCTCTCATATATAAACTGCTGACAGATGTACAAAATATAATGGATGGATGGCCAGTTTGTTTATGTGTGTGGGAATGTGTATGTGTGACATATTTTATTGAGTTGTTGCAAATATATAACACCTTACAAGCTACAAGCCACAAAGTGCTTTACAAAGAAAACTAACAAACTGAGAAAGTGCACAACCCAAGTTAAAATACAACTATTCTACAGACTGTAAAAGTAAACCTTTTTTAATGTGTAATATATCCGAAAATCTACAACTTGCCCTTAACTCACCTAGACTCTTTCACTTTCTATCTTTATCTTATGTAAGGGTTTCTATTTTTATTTTGCCTAATTGGGCAGATTGAATAATACCGGAGCTTTTCCTTCCTCCTCTCCTGCCTGTGGAACAGACATCAAGCCCCTCTCATTCTGTCTGGAATCTCTCAGAAAAAAAAGGCCCTTTAAAAATTTATAAGCTGTTAATGAGGTTGTGCTGCACATTTCAAAGCAAAAATGACAGGACAGGGTGTGCGAGAGTGCGGTGTATAGTTCCTTAGTGTAAAGATTAACCATATGAGCGGACATCTGCCGCTGAAACACGCTGCAAACTGCAAGTCATAGTGGCTGCACCAAACAGTCATCTTTGCTATCCAAAAGCTTGACTTCAGTTTGAAGATGATGATAGATTGTCCTGCTAATTTTGCCCTACACACAATTTAAATAATGTATGACACTGTTCAAGCAAGAAATTACAGAGCTAGTCAGCTTTCTCTACAGCTGCTATCGATAAAAGTATTGATGGAATATATTCTAGTTGTCAGCTGCTCTGGTTTGCTGCCACACAAAGCCTGCAGTCACCATAATATTCAGCACCTCTAACAGTTCTTTCAGTATGCAAAGATTTGTGATGAAGCATGTGTTTATGTTCTGTCAGATCATTTACATCAGCAGAGAGCCGCTGTAGTGAGACATTTAATGCAGTGGGAAATTTTATGTCTGTGTTTCATGTCCTCCCCATATGAGCATAATAGGATTCAGGGGTTTAAGTTCTGTGTATTGGCTGTAAAGATTAGTGGATGAGAAGGTGCTGACTCATTATTAATGCTGATCATAAACACTCGTTTGTGAGATTGTGAGAGGAATACGGGATTAGAAAGGTCAGGATGTGGGAAAGTGGAAGAAAGGAATGAGTAGAAAGGAGGAAGCCACAACAACATTAAAAGCCTGATAAAGGCTGCAGGCTCATTTGCACATGAGCACATGCACACACTTTGCTGGTTTTTAGGGGGAAAAAAAGCTATAAAATGAGCAGAGAAAGAGTGGCGAGTGAGGAGAGAGGGAGAGAGGGGAGAGACAGGAGAGAGGGAAAGAGGGAACGGAGAACACCACCTAGCACATATGTCTCACTAACTACAGCAAAGCTGCCAAACAGGCTCCAAAACCATCAAATCCTATGAGTATCTGTCAGGAAACCATCAGATCCACTTTGATCCTGCCTCCTTCCGAGCAGCCTGCCTTCTTCTTTTCAGCCTCCTCCTCCTCCTCCTCCTCTGAGTGCAACTGTTACTACTAGTAAAAATTGTAATTGTGACATTATACTTAGAAAGTTGAAACATTACACAAAACATCTGGATTTCAACAGATGCACTTTCTGTATGCACCGAGATAAATTAATGTTATTACCTATTTCTGATATCTTTAATGTGACATACAATACATTCTATCGTTCCCTTTGCTGTATGTGGAAGTGGCATCATACATGTTGCACTGCTGAAACAATTGAAAAAGCTTTTGAAAGTGCCACTGCAGTCGCTCAGTGTTAAATAATTAGCGAGGACAGCAATAAAATATTAATAACTGGTTTTCCTTTCATCTGAAATGACAGCTAAGAGCTTTAACAGAAAGGATTATTATTTCTATAACTATTATTATCAAAACAATAAACAGATAACTGAAGTACAGAGATAACTTTGATTTCTCCATCAGTGGCATCTTTATGTGTTATTATCATTATTATAGAAGTGGAAGAGGTGTTTTATCATTGTTTCAAGCAGTTATATTATCACCTTTTCATCAGCTTTATTATCATCATCTTTACAAACATGCATTTTATGACCTTGCATCAAATCATGGCTCAGCTCGTCCGTGATACCCCTGGTGAATTGTAGCGTGTTATGCTGTGCACATGCATGTGAAAATATGGAAAAACAAGTGTGTGTTTGTGTGTGAAAGAGGTTTGAGATGGAGTCCGAGAGGCACACAGAGAAAAAAAAGACATTTTCATTAGAGCTTTCTGCTAGTCGTTGTGCCTTCCCTGTAATGTGATTTCCACCAGAGTCAATTGCCCCTCCGGCTCACACACAAATAAGCTGCTCACATTAGACCCCCCCTCTCTCTCTCTCTCTCTCACAACTACATGCACATAAACACACGCAGGCACAAAATCCTCACTGTAATTTCTCTTACCTCAGTCATGTGAATAAGATAGAATCTCAGTTCTTCAGCGTGATCTGTAAGACACAGTTACAGAAAGATATAAAAATTACTTTTCTTTCTTTCTTCAGTCTTTTCTTCCTTCATTTCTTCTATTTTTTTTTTTTTTAACCATATAACCATTTCAAAGCAATCCTTCTTTTCAGGTTATGCTGGAAAACATTTTTAAATGCTGAGAAGCTTTTACTGTAGTTCAGCATAATAAACATCCACCAGTAATTCACTGAACTGGGCCTCTGTGAGAAAAAGGCCCGTGGGTCTGCCGCTGTGATATACGGTTTTAATCGGATGACCCCCCCACCACCTGAAATACGTCACTGTCACCACACACGCACACACACACACACACACAGACTGTATACTGTGGTGACAGTGTCTATATGTCCCTCAGGCTGATAAAGAAAACCCACAGAAGCCCACACTTTGAATATGACGTACAATCTTATCTCATGTTCCAAGATCTCAGGAAAAAGCAGCTCAGCCCCGGGGACATTAAATATATTATAGAAAGACAGGACTCATTTATTCATCCATTCAGATCTCATTTTCTCCATCCTCCTATTCCATCTATCTTCCATTTGTACATAATCTATCTATCTACTATTTATCTATACTAGACAAAGTTACTAGTCTGTTAGGTATGTTTGTACAATGTACTGTAATGCAGTCCAAAACTACAGTTTATAATGTTTTGTTTTTTTAATAGTGAATTGTTTCTTCACATTTATATAGATGAAGGGATGTAAATTTTAAAAACAGGACATATATTATATTTAAAAAGGTAGGATTTATCGTAGGGATGTTGTATTTATTTGCATTATATTGTACAGGTACCTAATGAACTGGTAACTCAGTATTTATTTATTAGTAAACCAATGCTGCTTATAGTTCATCATATATGGTAAGTCTGTTTCTTATTTTATACTGCCACTACCAGCAAAGAATGATGTTCAATTTAATCATGATGTTTTAGTTGTCAAACATGAATGCAGAAAATTCAGATACTCAGTAACTTAAAACTGAACGTTCAGCCTCAGTGCTGCATCTTGTTGACCGGACAGACTCCCAACAACATATGCTCATCATCAATATGTTTTTGTTTTTTTTTTTTCATAACCAACAGCAGAGGTCAGTGTTGCATATCTTTTCAAAAACCAGCAAACGCAGCCATACAGAGCTAGGAAAGGTATTTGCAACCCTTCTAACTCACTTATTTAGTGATGCACATGTTTTTTTTTTTTAGCTAATTTGAAGATAACACTGTTTTCTATATGTAGAAATGAATGTTATGCTAAAACCCCCACGTACTGTTAACAATACAATGAGATCATTTTTTCTTAACTCATGAAAATTTGGCATATCAAATTAAAGTCATCGGATAGAAATGATGTATGGGTATTTAAAATAATGTAGTTATCAATCAAAGAAAGTAATGGAATTTAATAACCATTTGTTGTTTGTATGTTGCACTATAGTTATTAGTTCCTAATTTAACATCTCATATACCATTTTTTTTTTCCTGTAATAGCAGTGACTGACTTGTGTTGTCAGAAAGTTCAGGTCACCTATATTCATAAATATCTACACTATGATAGAGTTTGCACTGACGCATGGTAAATTTGTTTGCAGATGGCTTTGCGTGTGGGTTTGTAACCACCCTCCCTGTTTCCCAAGCTCCACACCCTGGAATTGGGGTGACAGGAAGACAGGAAAGCCCCTGTACTGAGCTTGCTCTGTATCATTATACACAAGCGCACACACATGCCAAACACGGTCTCGCTGAAACAAACACAATCGCCCTTCGCCTCTTTCCTGAGTGACGATGCGATGCAAAATAACAATGACAGGCAGCAGGGTGGAAGTGTGTGTGTGTGTGTNGTGTGTGTGTGTGTGTGTGTGTGTGTGTGTGTGTGTGTGTGTGTGTGTGTGTGTGTGTGTGTCTTCTCATGAAACAGTCAGGACATGCATACACACTGCATTCCCACCCTGGCAATCTCCAATTGTTTGGGTGAAGGGTGGAGGTCAAAAGAGGCCCAGAGGAGAGTCTGTGGGAGGGTAGAGCAGCACAAATCACCCTGTATGCAAGATGTATCTATGATCTATATATGTATGTATATATGTATGGTAACGTAGTGGTATGAGAGTTAAAGGACCATACCATCCATTTTGCATGTTTGAGCCGAATATATTCAATTTTCATACACGTAAGGTTACTGACAATCATTTCCCAAAGCATACTACTAGAACGGTGAGTTAAAAAAAAATGTTTCCTACCTACCAGATCACCATTGGTTTCAGTTCATTCTGGTACGCTATTAAAATCAACTTGTTGATACTTGAAACGNCACCATTGGTTTCAGTTCATTCTGGTACGCTATTAAAATCAACTTGTTGATACTTGAAACGTTGTTTGGATAGGTAATCCATTATCATGAACAACACATTCAGGTTTATTTTAGTAGTTATGTAATTTTAGTGTTTAAGCGCAATAAAAAGCACGGAGTGAATGTATGTCTCCACCAGGGAACGTAGTCCCAAAATAAGACCCGTGTTTATCGAAAAATTTAAACGATTGTGACTTCATAAGACTGCATAACTATTAGTTAGTAGGCGAAACATCGATTTTTAAGGTGGGTGTATCGCTTAAATATTTGATTTTGAAAGATTAAGAGAT
>VXCM01007845.1:0-19523 GCA_014773175.1 Lucifuga dentata
AGATGATTCGCTGTGGTGACCCCTGAAGGGAAAGCCGAAAGGAAAAGAAGAAGAAGAAGAAGACAAAGCGTGGACTGATCTGAAAATGCTTTCTGTTGTTGGTTCTTCACTACAGCACTTGAATGCACCACTAGGAAGCATTTTTAAGCATAAGAACAAAATGTTTGCCAAAGTGATTGATGACACTGAGTATAGCCATGTTTTCAGAGGGGACAGGAGGGCGAACTGATGTGTAACCTGAGCTCTAAAGTAAAGGATCTCCCTGATGTCATCCTGTCAGCTGTTGTGGTTGAATCAGCAAAACGGTTTGAAGATGCATCTGTAATGCAGCTACTTGATCCACAGTCGGCCATTAACCACCTTCTCTCTCATGGTACCTCATCTCATTTATTTTGTTATGACTATTTAATCATTAAAGTTTCAGTGTTCACAGATGGCTTGTGTACCTTTTTTTTTTTTTTNCCCTTTTTTTTTTTTTGCACAGCAGATTGGAAGGCCATACAGGTGGATGATGCTGCCAAGCAGATTATCCAAAACTGTCAGAGTGCGCTGGAATCCTTGGTGAAATCTTTGCTTCAAGGAAATGTGCCGCTGGGACAGCTGCAGACCAGCCTGAAATATAAAGCGCAGTTTAAGAGACTTTACTACCAGTGTATGAACATACATGTCTTAATTGTACAATCAAGAGCACGACTATGATGGTAGACATGCTGTTAATTAAATAACTATGTAATGTCTTCCACAGATAAGAAAAACGCCAAGCTGGAGACCGTTACTGATGTGGAAGGTTTTCTGGCTCAGAGAGAGAAGGATCTGAATTTTTTCCTGCAGCAAAAACAGCAGATTGATACCTTGATAAAGATGATCGCAAAGGTTACAGAAAGCATCACAGGTGAGTATAATTGTAGTTTCTCTTGTTTCTCTTGTTAATTGTTGAATTATGTTAACATTTACCTGTTTTGAGCCAAACAATTTTGCAAGTTTTAAAATAACTATAAAAATTTTCCTGACTAATAATCATTTGTTCAGGTGATTTACTTTTGTTTTTCAAAGTAAACTACCCAAACAAAAGATTCATTATTTTATCATTTTTGTTTTCAAAACCAGAGAGTTTAACCACTTAAACTCTGCTATATCTGCAGGTGGCAATATTTTTATTTCTAGTGGCCTTTTGAAAATTCCCAAGGAAGTTACAATTAAAAAAAAAATAGATTGAATTGCCATTAAACTTTTGAGTTCTTATTTAATCAGTGTTCTTATTTAACCAGTTGCTGACATGTCCACTTTGGAGGAGCAGCACAATCAAGATCTTCAGACTGTAAGCCTGGATAAACTGGTGCTCGTTCATCTCTTTGATGCTGAAGGGGAGTTGAAGAAAACTGGACCGCTCCAGGTCCTCTGGTACAGCATCAGTCCCGAAATCTTGGAAATGGCTGGTGAAATGCACGATCTGCATCACAGCAGCCTGATTCTCTCCTCATGGGTCAAGCAGGCTGCAGCTATAGCATCAGCAGGGCAACCCTGCACAGTGCCCGTTCCAGTCACCCTAGCACAGATCTGTGACAGAATCTGGAAGCCACTAATAAGAAATTTCTTTCATCTCAGTGTTAATATTGCAAATGCAAACATCACTTTCAAACAGCTGGATCAGGTTTTGGAGGAATCAGGCGACCGGGGAGATGGGAAACTGATAAAGAAGGAGCTGAGTCTGATGTCTGAGAAGCTGTCTGACTGGAAGGAGTTCAACCCTGAGTGGGAGGATCTGAGATTTGCTCAGATCCAGGAGTATCAACAGCTTCATGAGGCTGCAGCTGCAGCCAGTGCAATGCTGAAAATCGCTGAAAAAATTAAGCTTTCTGGAAACTTCACTCAAATCAGTACACTAACCCAACTGGTAATATGCTAATACTATGCTCAAATTACAGTATTTGCTGTAGAACTGTTTTTTTTGGGGGGGTTTTTTGGGTTTTTTTTTTGAGGGCTACATAAAGGAAAGCACTTCTGTATTCCCACTGTCTTTATTATTGTTATTCATGATATTCTCTACATACTCCCATACATAAATATGTATTTTTTGCATATATTCTTTTTTCTTTATATTACTCTTAAAATTTAACAGGAAGAAGACAGCTTTAAGCAGAGGGTCCTGGGTTCTCTTAATGATGACTTGTTAAGCGCCAAGCAGCAACTATCCACAGTCACCAAGCAGCACACTGCCTGTCTGGAAGAGTTTCTAGCAAGTCATACTCTGGTCAGCTGGGTCAAAAACAACCTGAAAAGTAGGACACTTGAGTTTATTTCCATACTTTCTCGTTTTCTGGCAGCAAACTACAGTGGAATCTTTCTCTCCCTCAACAGACATGAGCGATGTGAAGGTCTACGTTGACCTGGCTTCCATATCAGCTGGAGAGAATGACACAGAGATCGACCAAGTGGCCTGCTTCCATGATGCCGTGATGGGCTATGCTCCCTTTCTCTACTCTCTCTCACCTAAAGCTGGTTTTGATGAGTTCATGACCTGTGCCAGACAGGTGTGGGACACCCAAAGTAGAGATGAGAAACTGCCAGACAAACTGGTATCTACTGTATTTCTTTCTGTTTTACTTGTAGGCACTACATGAAGGATTGCTGCTATGGCAAAGTGACACTGACGCTCCTGGTTTTGCTCTCCAGAGAGATTCGACTCGTTTGCTGAGCTGGCTGAAGGGCCTGAAAGAGACTCATGGCTCTGTGGAGCAGTCCTCTCTCTCCCTGGCTTCGTTGATCAATGCTCATGGAGTTTATCACATAGGATGGTCTGAAGAGAACACAGAGAGGGTAGGTGGATATGATGATAATCTGTCATTATTGTGGTCAGAGTAAAACTTCTCACTATAGCTCGAGAGAAGTCTGAAGAACCTTCTGGCTTGCCTCCTGCTCAGGCCAGGATGTTTGTTAAATTCTTAAGGATGAGAAAGGATGTTTGCTGCAGCAAGACACTTTTTTAGGTTGTGCAAAGCAATAAATTAAAAAATAAAACATTACTTTTTATGTTGTTCAGTTACTACATTCTCCCCTTAACTTCAGAACTATAGTAACATTTGGATATAAAAGTACCAGAGATGAGTACACAACTATTTAGCTAGCAGCCTACACTTAAGAAAATATTTCTTAGCAATCAAGGGTGAATATATTAGCTCTAAATGATACTCCAGTAGGTTTTATCGGCCAATTTAAGGCTCCAAAATAATTCATTTGTCCTTCATTGTACATTTTGGCATTTTATGCAGTGAATCCTGATGAAGGATTCACTGCATAAAATGCCAAAATGTACAATGTTGTTCTGTTTTTCAATAAGCTCCTTCATTGCACTTGTTTTCAAAAAGAAAACTTGGGCAGCAGCAGTGGCAATCTGTGAAAGTCACATTGCTGAGATTGCAAATAAATTCCATATCACTGGTTGTTCTCTATGTTCCTGCATGGCTATTGTCTACAAATCCTGTTGAATCTTTACCATGCTGAATAAATTTTTTCTCAGGATGAGGGTCTTGCTGACAGGGATGACAAGTTTAAAATATTCATTGTGCATTCAGTATCTGTTCTCCTCTTGTTTCCAGAGGTGTCTACAAAACATTGTACTGGTTAAAGTGAAAAAGGGCAGAGAGGAGAAGAGCTACAGACTTGAAGACCTGCTGGAGCTGCAAAACAAACTCATGCTTATGTCATCCAAAGGCGAACATGGCAGGGAACAAGTCAATAGGTTCACTGAGGTGAGTCATAGGAATTTAATTTAAGATGTACACAATGTTACCTTTTCCAAAGAGATTGTTTTTCAGTCCTGTTCTTGGTTTTGATAGGATTACTTGAAAAGAGTTAAGAGATTTCAGTGAAATTGGTGGAAAATTAAGCAAAACAAAGGAGCTAGGTTTTGGCAAAGACCACTTTTATACCTTTATAAGTCTCTGCTCAATTTTTTTTCACTAGTCCTTCGACATATTTAATCCAATGTACACCAGATTTGGAACTAACATATTTGGATGAGCCTGAAAAAGTTTATTTGTTATCTGTTGAGACTAATTATACATAATCCTACCCCTTTTCCATATACTGTAGGTTTTTGAAGGAGTTCAAAGACTGGGTACTATCCTTCTTCAGATGCAAACATCAGGCAACATGCTTTTCAGGGAGTGGCATGCTCAGGTTCAGTGCTCCCCAGAACAGCAACCATGCATCCAACTTAGCTTCTTATCCCTGAAGGACAAAGAGATGGTGTACTATGGGAAGGTGACAGAGAAGCTACAGAACTTGGCTCAATCCATGGATATGTGCCAGAAAGAATGGTGCTCTTTTATCAGTGAGAAACGCTCTGACTTTAGCTTGCTGAACCATTACACCTCAGAACAAATGATGTACTTATGCCGCTGGATACACAAAGTGTGTCAACAGCAGGTCCCAGTTCCTCAGCAATTATGGCATTTGCTTTTTCCCATAAAGTCCCATTGCAACCTTGTTGATATCAGAATAGCTTATAGTAAAGCCACAAGTATGACTTTAAGGCCAGAGTTTCACCATGATGCATTGGAAGATGAAGAGTTTGATTATGATAATCAGCTTTTGAAAGAGGCTGAGGATTTGATTCAGTTTTCATCAGAGGAGGATTTAACTCAGATTTACTCAGAGGATGAAGACGACATGAAACATGATGATGGTATGGAGTGTTCATCACTGAATCAAACAGACAGTATTGGGAAGGATGATGGGGGTAGCCTTGAGAACCTCTGGCGACAATTCAAAGACAATATGCCCCAGTATCTCACTGAGTGCTTGGACATCTCAACTCTGGCTCACTTCCTCTCATACTTTTCTGACATGAACCCGCAACACATGATAAGGAACCTTCCACCTGTTCTTCAGGAGGGAAAACCCAATCTTGTCCTATGTCCAGCTGATGAAGTTTTTACTACCACCCTGTCTTTTTACATGGCAAGCCCAGAGCAGCCTCTGCCATCCGCTGATGAGGTGCTAGTCTGCAAAGAGGAGACCACAGAGGAGGAAGTGGAGATTTTCCTTCGTCGAACTCTAGGCCAGGGTTCCAAAGGAAACTGGCAGAAGATATATTGTTTTGTCAATCCAGAGCTGTTAAGCTATGATGTCAGTGTGGCCTGTGGAGAGCTGTTTGAGTGTCTTGAGAAAAGTGCCAGCCCACACTATCGTTTGGTGATAATCAGTCCAGTTGCGCACCAGCACAGATACGTGCCCTCTTTCTTCAGCAGTGACAAAGTACAGGCTGGAGTGAGTGTGACGGCAGTGATTGCCAAAAAATATCTTCACCACCACTTCATGCAAAACACACTACCACAAAACCCCGTCTCCCTGGTCTCTCCAGATCAGTTGTCAGTCTTGTTGGTGTCATCTCAACACCCTGCAGTGGGTAAGGGTACCATATTTGACCAATATCATTTGCTGACATGCCATTTAGTAAACTGTTGTTGTGACAACAGTGAAATGTGCATGTTGTGTAATAAGTTTAATCTTTCTTAGATACGGAAATATAACCCATTGTGCATTTTGTCATGCCTGTTTTTTAAATTTTAATTAAACTGCTCAAAAGAATATTAAATTCTTATAGCCACAATAAATAGCATGACTTTAAGAATGGCAATATTGATTGGTCAATCTGTTAGTCCGACAGTCAGTCCGACATTGTAACCCAGAGTGAAATACAGTATGTCAAGTATTTGCTACATGAGATTTGCTACAGAAATTCATGGAAAATAGTTGTTTTATGTACACAGTAAATTTTCTGACTGAAGAAAGACAGAAATTACAGTTCATAATATACATCTCTTTTCTATTCACAGGAAAATCCCTTTATGTGGATCGTTTGTTTGAGAAGTTCCAGCAGAAATCTTCCAGAGCAATCCACATCAGGATCAGACTAATTGAGAAATGTGTCGACATAGACTCATTGGTTAAGAGTCTACTAGATAAATTGACACCCTTGAGAGAGCAGGACCCTGTACTCCTACACATTGATGCTGCTGGAGTAAGTCAGCAAGAAACAATGTCTGCATTTATGGTTGGTGATCTTGTTGGTTATACTTGAGCATGTCTTCTTTTTTTTTTCTTTTGTTAATTGTCAGGTTTGTTCTGGTCTGGAGGAGCTCTTGTTCCATTTGTTGGTTTTGAGTTGTTTGAGTGACACCCATGGGACCCTGTGGAGAAGGAATGTAGCTCACTTGATCACTGTTGAGGTCCTGAGACCATACACATCCCCTCAAAACCGATCAAAGCAGGTAGAAATGTTGTTTTCAAAGGTCATAATTTCTTTCTGTTATTGGTATTAAGAGAAATGTTAGCTGTCAGAAATACAACTTTAAAATGTCATATTGTTGAACAATTTAGAATTTCCGAATTGTTGGTTAATTCATTTGTGTTTGACTCGTACAGATGAAGCTTGGACTTCTTGACATTCTACCCACAGTCCATTGTAGACCTCCAAAAGAGGTTAAGCAGTTATTGGCCACTCAAAGGATGGTGACCTTTAACCCACTAATGGATGAACAAGAATTCTGCAGTGAGGGGATTCAAAGACCCTATCAGTACTTAAGACTGTATTGCAGAAACCAGAATCTGGATCAGTTTAAGTACCAGAAAGGATCTACAGTGGGGAATCCTGTCGATTGCCTCAATCACCTACTGTCAACTTGTGGGATGCAAGATCCATCTTGGGCTGAACTGAAGAACTTCTCCTGGTTTCTGAATGTGCAACTGAAAGACTGCGAGAACTCAGTTTTCTGTGATCCAGATTTTCTTGCTGACCAGCTGCCTGGTTTCAAGGGCTTCATTGTGAAGTTCATGATTCTGATGGCAAGAGATTTTGCTTCACCATCTCTGAACACATCTGATGAAAGTCCCTTGCTGCACATTGATAATAGTCAGGAGGATGACCTTCCATCTCATCTGACAATTCGGAAGCGTTGGGAAAATGAGTCACATCCATACATTTTCTTTAATGCAGACCGATTTTCAATGTCTTTCCTTGGATTTAATGTGAAACAAGTTCGAAACACACTTAGTGCAGTTGATTTTCACAGCCAGAAGGTCCTGATAGATAATGTGATGACACACAAACTTTTTGAAGGTTTGGAACGTCAAAGGATCTCTCTCACTGAGGACTTTGATCAGTTGCCCCGTCAAGACAAAATCAAAAGGATTTCATGTGTTGTTGGTGCCAAAAAAGGAATGATGAACACAGGGTTTGATCCAGACCCAACATATGAGCTCACTGCAGACAATGTGATGAAGATGTTAGCTATACATATGAGATTCCGATGTGGAATACCAGTGGTCATCATGGGAGAGACTGGCTGTGGAAAAACTCGATTAGTCCGTTTCCTTTGTGCTCTGCAGCGGGAGGAGAGACAGGTACAGAACATGGTGCTTGTGAAAGTTCATGGTGGGACTACAGCTGAGATGATCCACAGAAAGGTGAGGGAAGCAGAGATCCTTGCAGAGAAGAACAGCCGAACACACAAACTAGACACCATTTTGTTTTTTGATGAGGCCAACACCACAGAGGCCATTTTTGCCATTAAAGAAATCCTTTGTGATCACTCAGTGAAAGGGGATCCTCTGAAGCCCGACAGTGGCTTGAAAATAGTAGCCGCTTGCAATCCTTACAGGAAGCACTCGCCAAAAATGGTGGAACGTTTGGAACGTGCAGGACTAGGATACAGAGTGAAGGCAAATGAAACAGAAGACCGTCTTGGCAAAGTCCCCCTGAGGCAACTGGTGTACAGAGTTCATCCTTTGCCTCCAAGCATGGCTTCCTTGGTGTGGGATTTTGGTCAGTTGAGTGATTCCACTGAATTATCCTACATCAGGCAGATAGTTCAGAAGACAGTTGTTGATTGCCGTTTGCCAGTGAGCTGCAAAGACATCATTTCAAATGTGCTTGCTGCTTCCCAGAAATACATGCGAAGTCGAAAAAATGAGTGCAGTTTTGTGAGTCTCAGAGATGTAGAGAGGTCTATGAAAGTCCTAGTTTGGTTTCACCAACATAGCAATGTCCTGTTCCCCAACTGCTGCCATCTCAGTGAGGTTCACAAGACATTGAAATGCTTGACTCTTGCAGTGGGAGTCTGCTACTACCCTTCTCTAGTGGCAAAAGAAGAGTATCTCTCTGAAATTTGTTCATACTTTACAGACCCACTCCATTCTTCCAAGGCATTGCAAGAAGAGATTTCAGCTTGTCAAGATTTCTTTCTTCAAAACATCAAGACAAGAGAGACCATCGCCAAAAATGTGGCCCTCAAAGAGAATGTGTTTCTCATGGTGATTTGCATTGAGCTAAGGATCCCACTCTTTCTAGTTGGCAAGCCAGGAAGCTCAAAATCACTTGCAAAGACAGTGGTTGCTGATGCCATGCAAGGACAAAACTCCCACTGCGATCTCTTCAAAAAGCTGAAGCAAGTGCATATGGTCTCCTTCCAATGCAGTCCTCACTCAAGCCCTGAAGGCATCATAGGGACATTCAGGAACTGTGCCCGGTTTCAGAAGGACAAAAACCTGGATGAATATGTGTCAGTGGTGGTACTTGATGAGATAGGACTAGCAGAAGATTCCCCTCAGATGCCTTTGAAGACCCTTCATCCTCTCTTGGAGGATGGTTGCATTGACATTGACAAGCCAGATCCACACATGAAGGTTGGCTTTGTTGGAATCTCTAACTGGGCTCTTGACCCAGCAAAGATGAACAGAGGAATATTTGTGTCCAGATGGGATCCAAGTGAGGATGAACTCGTGGAGACTGCCAAGGGAATTTGTTCATCATCCAATCAAATTCTGTTGAAAATCAAACACCTTTTTCCATCTTTAGCAAAGGCTTTCTTGAGCATCTGTAATGAGACCTCCAATAATCAGTTCTTTGGTCTAAGGGATTATTACAGCCTGGTCAAAATGCTTTTTGCTGCGGTCAAATCCTCGCAACAAGAGCCAGATGACAGTGTGTTGGTAGAGGCCATTGTGCGCAACTTCAGTGGTCAGCCAGAAGGTTTTGACCCCATCACATTCTTCCAAGAAGTTCTCCAAAACATTGCCAAAATTCCCAGGCCAAGCACCTTGCAAATGGTTAAGAAGAATCTTAATCATGACAACAACCAGGAGAGCCGTTACCTTCTCCTGCTGACGACCAACAGCTCAGCTCTCCATATCCTTCAGCAACAGATCTTTGCCAAGGGAGACTATCCACCCCCTGAAATTGTGTTTGGTTCAGGATTCCCAAAGGACCAGGAATATGCCCAGATCTGCCGTAATGTGAACCGTGTGAAAACATGCATGGAGACTGGGCGTACTGTCATACTCCTCAACATGCAAAATCTGTATGAAAGCCTGTATGATGCCTTGAACCAGTACTATGTTTACCTCAGTAAGCAGCAATATGTTGATCTGGGTCTCGGCTCCCACAGAATTAAATGTCGTGTCCACACAAACTTCAGACTGGTGGTAGTGGAGGACCAGAAGAAGGTCTATGAACACTTTCCAGTGCCACTCATCAATAGGCTTGAAAAACATAGAGTGGATAGGAGTTCAGATCTGACATCATGGCAGCACAGGGTTCTCGACAAACTGAAGAAGTGGGTGAAGGACTTTGCAGGTGAGGCCTCGAAGGATTTCAAACTATCGGACGCATTTGTTGGTTTTCATGGTGATGCCTGTGCCAGTGCCCTCTTACAAGCACTAGAAAGGGAAATGCAACAAGCAGGTGACAGTGCAGTAAGACAAAAGCAACTGATTGACAAAGAGGAGTTGCTGAAAGACATTGAACCCAACAAAATGGAAAAGGTAATTGATGAGGACGGCACTCAGTTGGGCAATGAAATGGATATAGAGATTGCTGGAAAAGAGGAGAATAAGGTGTCAGTGGAAAAGATTGACAGTGTCTCCATGGAGGTGTTGGATGCTGACATAGGAGCAAATTCTGTTCCAAATGAGGACAATGAAACGATGGAGATACAAAACAATGATGGATCTGCTGGGGATGATGAAGAGGAAGAGGTCTTTGAATTAGCCAAATGTTTCTTGTTGAACTGTGCCACCCCTGACGCCGTGGTGAGGCTGAAAGATTCAGATTTAGCAAACCAGGAGAAGGAGAGACTTCAGATAATGTACTTCCAGCAACAGCATCACCGTTCACTCAGAGATTTCCTGGGAAATTACTTCAGTCAGAATCAGGGATCCAGAAAGTTTCTAGAGGTATGCCGTAAATACTCACAATTACTCTGCAGTGTTTGATCTCATAAGTTGTTGACTCCACTGTCTGTTTTGCATAGATAACCACATTCTCCAGCTTGCTAACTAGATCAGATGTGAGGACAGTAGCTCAGGCTTTGGGTCTGTGCACAGACAGGATCCTGCTGCTCTCCCTTCACCAGTTTGACACAGAAATCTCTTTCTGCAGCAAGATACGGTACACAACCTTATATAACATTTGCATGGCTGTGTTTTTTTTTTTTATCTCTCNCAAGATACGGTACACAACCTTATATAACATTTGCATGGCTGTGTTTTTTTTTTTTATCTCTCTCATTGAGGTTATGCTTCGCTTGGTTGGTTTTGTGTTAGCAAAACTAGTTTCAGTACACAGACTTCATTAGAATTAAATTGCCTTGGCTCAGCAACCATGAATCTGACTCAGTTTTGAACAATTTACTCTTGTACAAAGGCCTAATATTCCTAGGCAGGTTTACTTATTCAACCAAAAATCACAGAGAATCAGCCAATGAGCACGATTGTCGACTAATGTAGATGATTATCCAGTTTTTGTGGGGGGGGGGGNGGGGGGGGGGGTATTATAATGATTCAGAGGGCCCAAGGCCCAGAGGCATGGAGGGTCCCTTCATGTCAAATAAGTCGCGCACGAGATTTTCCGTTGTGCCTACGGCCACCAACTCACTGATGCATCTGGTTAGCATTTCCTCGTGGATCTAATGCGCACTCAGAGCAGTGTCACCACGAAGTTCATATGTGAGAGTCCTCACCACTTCTCCTAACACTTCAAATTCGGTGTTTGTGTGTGTGTTTGTGTGTGTATGTACACACGCATGCCTGTGGTGGGTGTGTGTGGAGATAGGGGACATTGCAAACTGTGTTATAAACGTGCACTGCAGCATCATGTCACACACAAAAGGAAAGTCAGGTTTTCAAAAATGAAAGAGAAAGGAAATAGAAGAGAGGGAGGAGAAAGGGCGACAGCTTGTTTCTCAGTTTTTCAAGAAGAAAGGTGAGTTAATGAGTTCATGTGTTATGCTACAGAGTGCATATATACTGTACGTCTGCTAGCTAAACTCATACGGTATGGAATATACACAGGTTACCATGAGTGTGATGTTATTCAGTTTTCTTCAACTTGGCACCCTACTGGCAGGGCATATATGATAAGTTTTATTTTTATATGAACATAAATAATGTATTTTTCCACAACAAATAAATACAAAATAGCCTAATTAAGTCTACGTTAAAGTGGCAGTAACCTTAGGTCATGTTGGTGTTATATATGACAATATACTATGCATTTTACAGAGTAAAGGACCCTTATCAGATCATGCTAAAGAAGAGTCAGGGAGAAGTGTGGAAGTTGAGGAAGAGGAAGAGGTGAAAAACACCACAAATCAAAATGAGGATATAAGAACATATCTGGCAGCAGACAAGGAAAAAGCAAAGGAAGAGAATATTTTACTATGTATATTTTTTGATTACATAACAAGTACAAGCCTGAAAAAGTATAATATTTAAAGTTTTTAAAGCTTTGAATACATTGACTGGGTTCTGGAGGAGTATTTGTACACACTTGGCTTTGGGTGGTGGGGCCTAAACAGATATCTTTTCATGGGGCCCAAAATTGCTGACAGCATCCCTGCAGGTTTGGCAGAGGTTTTCTTATAATCTTTACCGAGCTTTTCATTATAAATGCACTAGGGGCTTCCTTCAGGATGCTGGCCACTCTCTTCACATTCTGTTAATTCAGATGGACCTGGAGGAATCCACCTGCAGTGATGAGCTCATAGCATCAGCAAGGTAGGGCTCACTGGTCAGATACACATTATAATTACATACAGATACATTAAAAGGTGTTTGACGTGTTTATGATTCCATCTGCATCCAGATATTGCACCATGAACTTCCTCATGTCACTGGATGTTCAGACCTGCTGTGTGATTTTCATTGTGAAGATTTCAAGGATCCAAAATCAGTCTCAGTACATCGGTTTCCAAGGAGGTCAGTGTAAAGTACATGACCAGTTTTGCAGTGCAATAAATTGTTTACTGAATTTTACATCAAGTAAGTAAAGATGAAATAGATTTTTGTCTTTTGTGTCAAAGGTGTCTGGCAGTCAGTGCATATTGATGACCTTATGGATACAGAGGACATGAGCCTGAACCTGTTGGTTTTCTGTGGAACACGCATCAGCAACCTGCTCAATCCCGTGATGTCAGGTAGACGCTGTCCGTCCTGTGAACAGTATCAAATGTGTTTTACTACAAATATAAGTTAATGAAGTAAATTATATTTGAAGTGAAGTGTTTCAGGGTTCTGTTGGCTGCTAGTTTTTCCTGTTAAATAAACAGCTTTTCTTGGTCTTCAGCTGAACAACACAGAGACGAAGACGCAACAGAAAAAAGAAAAGATGCAGATGTCGATACAAATGTGAGTAATAGGATTAACATGTACCTCTGTGTGTAGCAGTATAACGGTAATATTTTTGTAACATTCAGTCTATTCAGAATGACATCTATTATTATGTTTGTTTACAGACAGATACAGCACACCTCCACAGCATATCCTTAGTGACGTCATGCATCCAGAAAGCTGTGAGTTTGCTGAGGGACCCTGACAGCGTGACGTCAAGAAGCATACAAAGGATGCATGTACTTCTAACTCTTCTGGGAACTGGACACAGCCACATAGGAGGTTCGTATAATCATGTAATATGGATTTTGGTTTGTATTTTATCATATGTTCATCTGCACAGTGATGGAGTACAATGCTGTAAGCACATACTCAGTATTATATTTCACCTACAAAGGTTTAAAAGCCTTGTGTTTACCTCAAGTCAACATAAAGACAACTTGTTATGCATCATGATGAGTTTCTGGTGGATATTTCTTCTGTCATTGCGTCTCCTACTCATTTCTGATAAGATCCATAAATATTATAGATAAATCCACATATATAAACGATGAGTATGAGGGTAACATGATGGTGTTTTTTTAAGCTCGTTTCCAGGAGGTGTTGTTACGTAGACTGGCAGAGGCCTTGGCACAGAGGGAAGAAAGGATGCCCTTTCCTGGAGAGTGGGTGAGAAAGGAAGCCAAGAAACGCCAGGCTCTACAGGAGGGGGGAACTCTGAGGTAAACCTTCCTTAGGATGTGATAGCAACTCTTCTAAAATTAGCTTAGTTTCAAGAAATTGTATATACAGCCAAACTAAAGGATGACAAGTCAGTTGATCTGTCTGCAAATTGGTTTTAACAATTTGGTCTGTATCTACACAATTATTAGATGGATTGCCATGAAATTCACCATTGACTTTAATTATCCCCAGAGAATGTATTGTAATTATTTTGAAACTAGCCTGACTTTTCCTGTAGTGCTACCATGAGGTCCCAATTTCCATTTGTTGATTTTTGACATATTGTACTGAGATATTGTAGAAAGTAAAAGTCAGATTTCCATGGATTATCATGGCTCTCAGAGGAAGAATCCTAATGGTGATCTGTTGCCCTCTCCTCAAGTGTCCCCACTGGGTTGAATTGTCAGCTGTCTCAGCATGATTATATTCCTTTTTCATTCTAATAGTAAGGATCTAAAAAAATAAAGCTGGCATTTCCATTTTTCATACATCCCATAACTTTGTTTTTCTCTGGGGTGTTATGAGCATCGCAGTGTCACACTGCTGCTATAAACATTTAATCTTGATTAATGCAGCAGCTTTCTTTCTCATCTCTGTCTGCCAGACATACCCTGTGGCGTTGCCTTCAGTCCACCGTGACACCAGTGCTGGCCAGCATGTTTGAAGTTCTAGATAGATACGCCGGTCTGGACCTTTTCTCTGATGGCAGGCTCAGCCAGGGCCTGATAAATCTGTTTCTGAACATTCTGGCAGATACACAGATTTTAGACCTCACACCTCTTCAAATCCCAAGGTATTGTGGATTGCTTCTTTTTTCAGTTATCTCCAGTTATGAAAGTGAAATGAATCAACAGAATTTATCTTAGCCAATTATGCCTCTGATTACTAGTGTGTCAGACCAGGAAGTCCTTGTGCAGCACTACTTCATGCTGGACGGTGAAGAACAACCCTGCTCTGCCCCATTCAGTTGGCTCATTAAACTGCACCTTGACAGCTTGTGGGAAGAATCTGAATTTACACCAGGTTTGTCTTGGTCTGAGAGTTTGTTCATTTACAAGATTTAATAAAGTAAAAATAAATGAATTTCATTAAGGGGTCCTGATGAATATAATTTTAAATTCTTCTCCTGTTTTTTATTATTATTTTTTTTTACCTGTTCCTCAGTAACAAAGGAAGATGGCTCTGAGAGGATTCTTCAGTTTGTGAGCAGCTTCAACAGCAGCACACTCGGCAGTTACTTATCAGAACTCTCACAGGGAGAGAGACTGGAGTTTGGTCACTACTTTCTGCAAGACTTTTTGCTGCTTTCTCTGAAGATCAAGTCAAAGGATGAAACACAGGTACAGACATTAACCACTGTGGTAAAACACACAAAAAAGGGTACAAAAAGCCAGACACCATTGCCTTTGACTTTTGACCCCTCTGTTATCTCCAGGTATTCACCAAAGCAGTATTGGGTTGTGTATCTGAGCTTCAGCAGTCCATGGGTGCAGGCCCTGACCTCTCTCCTGCTTGGATAATGGCTGCTGTTAAATACTATATTCGCCGACTGGATACTCTCTGCCACATCTTCCTGCTGCAGCCCGAGTTAGCTGAAGTGTTTCAACAAGACTCAAAGAGGGAGCCAATCAAAATGGTGAGAAATACCAGTTTTTGATATTGAACAGTTCAAGACCAGATAATTCAAGACTGATGAACTTATTCATAACTACTTCATTTATTTGAAGGAATATTAAGGGGTTGGAAAATCATAGATATTGATATTATAGGTCAGATTAAATCCTTATCATTACACATTCTTAGCTTACCACAAGTGGGGCAAAAAATGCAGCGTTTGCCTGAGGATGGCATCAAAGGAAAAGCTGTGTTGTTGAATAAATCAAAAGGTTTCTGTGTTTGGGGATCATGAGCTGTCTGGTTTATGTATTTTGAGATATCCTGAAATGGTGCTAGAGGAAAGGTCAGGAGATCATCAAAATCATAAGGATTTGTCCAAGAAGATCATAGTTATTCAGAGCAAATTTTATTAAAATCCAACTGTTACTTTTCCCAATATCCGTTCAAGAACCAGAGTGTTCATGACACACCAAAAGCTCACTCATTTTCTTGACTAAAATATAACATTGAGGTTAATTTTATTAAAACATTATTTCATTTTAATATCTTTTACCTTTGCCAGGTTGAGGACATTTTAGCTCTTGGTAACTGTGTTGAGCGGACCAAACTACTGACTGTCAAATCCCTGCAAGAGTGCGAGTCATTTGTGAGCCGAGTGGAGCTTCTGCAGCCATGTTTAGATCGAGTCTTTGGCCAGAAGTACCGAAGCCTCTGTAGCCCGGACTGCCTGCAACATTTGGACTCCATCAGGTCTTTTGAACATTAGAGAATCTTTGCAAGTTAAGAAAGAGGAGGCGTTTGTGTATTTTGTTCTTTATCCATTATGTTCTGTGAATTTTCAGGACACTGTGGCATGGGATGCTTGTTGTTGCATCTTTCATCCAGCATGTTGTTGTTAAGGTTAAACAGACAGACATGGAATTGAAAGAACTGGCTCTCAAATACTGCAACCTCCACTTGAATGTAAGCAAAAGTAAAACTCAGACACATTATACATAACCATGAAGGAAACATGTAAACAACTCAATAAATGTAAAAACAAAAGTAGAAAGGTTAGTTTTAGGGATTTGAGGGAAGAAACTAGACATGTTTTCAGTTAATTTTATCTTCTATGTATTTCCTACAGCTGATGCAAGACTCACCTGATATCAGGAGTGTGGACACTTTGAAGCAGCTGATTCGTATCCTCAATTCTTTTCATGCTAAATCCATCAGCAGACATCTAAGGTCTGTGGTTACTTTTAAACATTTGGTTTCAGTTCAATAAAAGCTTGCTGTCAAATGTCAAGTTATGGGGAACATCTGTATTCATTCCAACAAATGGCAAAATGTCAAATAATAATAATAAATGTCAAATACATGAAAAATGTCCAATCGAAGATCAAAATTCCATCAAAAATGTCCAATACTGCATTTAAAATGTAGTTTTGATACAGTTTTTAATTTAACGTACATAGTCACCAAAACCGTTCAATGTTCAAAGGAAAATAAAGGCTTATATGAGTCAGTACTACATTAAATGATAATGATGTTTATTTTTTTTTAGGTATGGTATTATTTGCCCAGTTTGCCTGCAGGAGTTCACAGAGCCGGCCGTCCTGCCCTGCCTCCATGTCGTCTGTTTGCCCTGCCTGCAGTGCTGCATACAGGCAGACAGGCATCGTTGCCCTAAATGTAGGGCAGACCTGCCACATGACTTCCAGCCAACGGTTTCTCACACTGTCAGGTGACGCTTCTGACGCTTGTAGTAGTTTTAGCTGCAAGCAGCAATGATGTGGTGACAGGACTTAGTCAAGCTACTTAGCCAGAATTACTTTTTACCTTTGCCAAGGAGGTTGTGTTATATGTTCTTTCTGTTTCTATTTTTGTTAGTTTGTCTCAAAAACAGAGATTTCAATGAAATGTGGGAAGTTAGGTCATGTGATTTTATTTTATCTAACAAGATACTTCTAGTTTTTCTGCTATTTATTTATTTGAAGATTTTCTATTACAGAAACAGGATTTATGCAGCCTTGATGTAGTAGGATGTCTCAAAAAAGTTTTCACTAAGGAAATTTCAAACTTTTTTTTTTTTTTTTTTTTTTTTTTTTTTTTTTTTTACTGGCTTCTATAAATAGCTTCTATAAATTTTGTTAAAGATTTGCTAACACTTTGTCTTTCCTCTCAGGGCAGCACTTGATCAGCAAGCAGAGCTCAGGCACTGCTGTAACTCCTTCTTCCTGGAGGTGGTGTCCAGGTTCTGCTTGTCTGAGGGGGAAAGGCCAGGAGAGGGCGTGGTGGAGCTGCTGTTCTCCTTACTGGTCTCTGCTAATGGTTAGTGACAGATATAAAACCTTCTTAATGTGTGATAACAGTAACTAAATGCTTCATGATACTCTGGTGATGAAGTATATACCCACACCACAGATTTTCATTTATGATGCAGGAGATGTTTACAGGACCAGAGAACTCACACCCTTCCTGGAGTGTGTGGATAATAGTCCTGTGGTCCGATCTGTTCTGCCTAAGCTCCTGCTGCAAAACAGGTACAAGTATGAATCATAAACACACCCACACATGAGAGTTTGCATGTTGGCTAACAATAGTATATCTATCAGTTTTGACCAGGCAAAGGCTCATCTTCAGACCTACCTAAAAAATCTAGAGGACAGAGTTTTAAACAGAGAAGACCGCACTGAGCTGTACCTGCTCTTTGTCAACTGTTTCCAGGTATTAAGCACAACTTTGCTTGTCCATTGGTGATTTACAGTTTATCTTTTATTTTTTGCCAAATTTTGTTGCTAAGTATTGTTCATTTACTGTGTTTAATATTAAAATGTCTTTTATGCTGGACTCTATGTAGATCAGGTTTACTCTTTGTAGGTGGCACTGTTTTTTTCTATGTAGCCATGGCGATTAGCATCACTCAGTGCTCATGCTAACTTCTGAGGTGTTTTTTTTAATTATTATTGCAATGGATGTGAGGATACCATGACTTTCTGTTTCATTTTTTACAGGACTCTCTGTTGTGCTCAGAAGCAAGACAAGTGCAGCAAGGGAGAGAGCAACAAATGAGACTTTGTGAGGAAATCAGATTTCTGAGCAGGATTGCGAGGAAACAAAGTCCAGCCAGACAAGAAGACCCAGCAGAGTTCCTCCTTAATACAGCTAAGCTACGAATATGCCTGGTCACTGCTGCCCGTCTGTTGGAGAAAGCCGTGCTTCCAGGTGTGACTCGCAGCAATTATTTAGATGTATTATGTAGATTGTACAAAAAATTGAATTATTGTACTGCTGAATCATAGTACAGCACTTAAAATTCAGACATTATATTAGGATGTAAAGCTTAATATACTGAGCACTACTCAAAGCTTACAAATAGAACATTTTATTGACACTCAGAAATCCTTTCAATCTGCCTAGTATCTTCCTAAGGTTGAAACACAAACATGGGTTGCATCTCATACAGAAGAAATCTCTTTATTAGTAAGCTGCAGCAGCATCACTTATGGTGGAAAGAACTAACCATCATAGTACATTAACAAATATCAAACCTTCAAGCCACATCTTCAGTCACTGTTATTGGTTTGCTCTTTTATTTATGTTAACACTGACATTTCATCATGTGCAGCTTGATGAAATGGGAGTTAATGACTATATCCACATTTTTTTGTGTCCTCAGCACATGCTGGAACACACAAAGATCTGGAAGCTGATCGGTATCTGCTGCAGGTAAAGGCAGTATGTGAGTACTGTGGTAATGACTGGTACAGAGTGTACCTGCTCAGAGCCCTCTACAGACACGCTGGCATGGACTGCATACTGGCTCTAATGAACAGTTCTACGTGGAGATGGATCTTCCCATCAGAGCTCCTCCCACTTCAGGTATCGATGTAGTTTTTGGAAACACAGAGCTTTCACAGAGGAAAAAAGTCAGTATCTTAAAACAAGAAAGTTGTTTTATATATATATATATATATATATATAATATAATGATTCTTTATACAGTAAAGTGCTGTCACTTTATTTCTCTTTCCATTAGACAGCATCTTTATAGTATCTATACACTGACATCACCATTGCTTAGAGACAAGAAGGAAGTAAGATTTTAATGATTATCCAGTGTCCACCACAATAAAAGTTTTTTTTTTGTTTTTTGGTTTTTTTTTATTACAGGGAATGACTCAGAACAACATAGACCACTTCCTGTGCTGTGGGTCATCTTACCAAGCTCTGAGGGATGCTGTGATACAGTTTCTACTGGAAAGCAGATCGAGCGCTATCATGACAGAACTGCAGGTCAGGGAGAATCTGGCTGATAAGATGATTTAGTTAAAATGGGACATTTTGAGCTCTTAGTTATAGAAGCAATATGCTAATATGCCTGCACACTCCTAAAGGAGAAAATGTGCATGTCTACTTTACTGTCAATTTTTGTGCGGGAAATTTTTCGGGACCTGAGCAATTAAGATCAGATTCAGATTCAGATTCAGATTTAGATTTATTTGTCATATGTATGTTAACACAGGGTCAAC
>VXCM01007846.1:0-23842 GCA_014773175.1 Lucifuga dentata
TGACACCCCAAGTACTCTCCTACCTGTCTCCCTGATCACATTAGCTGTAGTTGTCCAGTTATCTGGGAGCACCTCTTGGCCACTGTTTGTCAAATGGTTTGGAGTAATATGTCACTATGTAACATTACCTAGTTCACGCTGTTAGCTGATTTAGCTAATGAGGTAGCTAGGCTAGCAATGTGACTAAGCTAACAGAGTGAACGTCGTTGCAGAGTATTTATTGTACCAGTTATTTGAATTTGCTAGTTGCTAGACATTTGTTTTTAGCAAGCTAAGGACAGTGGTTATTTGAGCTGGAGTTGTCTAAATCTATGCCAGTATATCCTCCCTAATGTTATTTATTTACTTTGAGTTCAGGTCATCCTAATGGTATTAATAATCAACACACCTTTTATACTCTCTCTCTCTCTCTCTCTCTCTTTGTTTATATATATATTTTTTTTTTCAAGCAGTTCCATCATTAACGTCCACCAACAGCTCAGTGTCTACAAACATCATCACCTGCACATGATGATGAGGACTACACACCACTTACCCATTCAACCACAACAGAAGACCCTCCATCACACCACTAACTTCAGGGTAAGTCTTAGATGTCATCTGGGAAAAAAACAGCCCAAAGGGCCCCAAGCATTTTTTTGCCTGGGGTCCCCACAGACACTAGAATCACCTCTGGATAGCGCACGGTGGCATATCAAGCTCTCAAGGCTCATTTTCACTCTGAAAGAAAGAAAATATTTTCATTACAAGGTCTTGTGATTTTTCACTTAATTTTGTTAAGACAAAAGCGGCCGGTGCTTCAGAAACAAGCACTGTTTTGTTTCTCAGACATTTACGTGTACATGGGGAGCTGACTCTGATTACGTAGATCCACGAATGATTCCTCACATAATGAAACACTGTCACTTGAAAGTTATAGCATCATGTGGCAGTTTTACAAAACCTGCCACTGTCACATGATCCCATGTGACACAGAATCCCACAGAATGTAGAGAGGGGAAAACCACTACAGTCGTTAAAACATGCACAGACATGCTACAATTAAATCATGCCAAGTAATTATTTAGGTGTCATTTATCAAATAATACAAATATGCATAGATTACTTTCTGGCAGAATTCAAGGCTGATTCAGTAAGCTGCTGGTGTAACTTTGATCTTAGGGTTCAGTGTTCTGCAGGGATGTGCAAAATTCCTAAGAAAAAAACATCTGAAACACAAACCCAACCAGAACTGCAAGATCATATTCAGTTGTGTCCTTTGGGAACAGGTAACAAGAGGGCTGAATTGTGTGATCAGGCTTTATATAGACAAAATGGATATGGAGCTGTGTGCAGCTTCAAAATAACTGAATTGTGTGTTGGAAAGTTTCCCAACAGTGTTTGGCTTTCATATCAGACACTAAACCAGACAGACTGAGACGATTAAAAACCAATCTGCTGCATGGCTACAAAAATGCTCCGTCACTGATAGAGAAGATCAACTTATCGCTCCCATGTTGCTTTTACTGAAGGGAAACTCTTCACAGACACACGTGCACACAGACAGGCATGTGTGTGTAGCGCACACAGATGCAAATGCAGGATATTCCTATTAACTAACTTGCAGCGTCTGGGACAGGAAGTGAAATGGTTTTTTTTTTTTTTTTTANTTTTTTTTTTTTTTTTAGCCTAGAGTCTAACAAAGGCTGAATGTGATTAATGTTCACTTTTCCTATGAGAGGTTAGGTAAATAAAATCAGTCAGACAGAGCATTCAATATTGGCCCTTCACTCAGCACATAGACAGATCCTGCTCTTACTCACCATGCAACACTCCCCCATTATAACCTGGCCAGGACTTTTAAAAAATTTAATTTCCAGAGACATTAATTAACTGCAGCTCTTCTTCTGAAATAATACAATCCAGATATCCGCCATGTGATAAACGCAACATCAAACCTTACAAGCAGGATTTCTAATTTTAAGATTTAATTTCTACTGAAATGCTTAGTTGGATATTTGCAGTTCTTATATCATTATAGAACTAAACAAAAATAAAAAAAAAAATAGAATACTTGCATTTTTATTTAAAGCCTCTTGTACATAATATTTTTTTTTTTTTTTAAACATGTAGCCCAAAGCAATCTAAATGCACTTGAACATCAAGAAAAGATTAATAGAAGAGAATAATGGTTTTTTTTTCCTTTTGCTTATAAAATCTGCCAGAAGGTTCATGGGAATCATAACAGAGGAGACGACACAGGCGAAATATCCTCGGAGACTTTACTGTGGTTCTCATGGCCAAACAGGACCTCTTAGGTCAGGCCCTGCTTCCTCTGTTTAGTACAACACACTGCTTTACAAGCAAACCCAGAATCCCATAGTATAAATAAAACTGCCTCATTAGAGCCTGAAATATCAAAGAGTTTATGGTTATGTAGTATACAATTAACATGAATACATCTTATTTTGTAGTTTACTACTGCATCACTATACCTCAAATCTCCTGCATTAACTGTTTAGTACTGCAGAAGTCCATCCATCCATTTTCTAAACCCGTTTGTCCTGTTGAGGGTCACGGGGAGCTGGAGCCTATCCCAGCGGTCACAGGGCGAGAGGCGGGGTACACCCTGGACAGATCGCCAGTCTATCGCAGGGCTGACACAGAGACAAACACATTCACGCTCTCATTCACACCTATGGGCAATTTAGAGTTCCAGTTCACCTGACATGCATGTCTTTGGAGATGGGAGGAAGCCGGAGTACCTGGAGGGAACCCATGTGGACACGGGGAGAACATGCTAACTCCACATAGAAGTCTATTCATTCAAATAACTGATGACTAAAGTTTAATAATAGTTAATTTTAAAAATCATATAAACACAAGTTTTACTTGTGTAATCGTTATTTGAAATCTCAAGAAAAGGGCAGAAAGCCAAAGCAAAAAAAAAAAGCCAGTGCATTGGTTTTCTGCACTGCATAAAACAATGTGGGTTCCTGCATTGGTTTCTACCACAAACCGATACTATGAAAATTGGTCTTTTCTGCATTGCAGAAAATCAATAATAATATATATGAGTAGTTGTACAGTTTGTACCCATCTGTGATGTATTATGTGTAATCTGAAAAAATTAGTTTAATCCATCACGTGTGAAAGTATAATTTTTCACACTGTATTTTTACCGCAGTGATGCTATTCCGGAGATTCTATAATATTAGAGTCATTCGTTTTCCTGTATTTCAGATATTATAAACAGCCACTATCTCTGGAATGTAGTTCTATTCTGTACAGTCTATTCTTATGAATACCTATGAGAGTGTATGCTGGGTCAGGGCCTGCCTGAGCTTGTGTGCTGTCCCAGTTTCCCTACATTTGGCTCAATGACACATTACATTTCACCTTTTGAGGTCCTGCAGCACGTTCACAGAGCCTGCAGCGCTCAGCCAACGTGACGTCTCTGCTCTCTGCCATGGAAAAACAGAGAAAAACACCACAGTAAAGCGAACGGAAAAAACATTAGCTTCTCTGGAGACAATTAATGCCGTTTCTATTTCTTGCATGGTTTTGGCACTCCCATAAAATGGTAATTTCCTGTCTGTCTAAAAAAAAGACACAGCCAAGTGGGTTCATGTGGAAAAAGGCAATTGTTTGAGACAATGGGACAGAACTTTAATGTGGAGTTTAATGAATTGTTTTAAATGTTGCTTACCTCGTTTTATACAGATATGTAAAGATTAAACCTTTATGATCATGGAGTTTTTGTAGAGTTTTTGCAACTTTCTAGAGTTGCAACTAGAAATACTGAAAAGTTTGAAAATAGTTTGGACTAAATTACAATAAATACTCTAAAGAAGGCTCAAAACAAATGCCAAACCCCCCATATAATCAGAAACCATCTCCGTTCCTTCATGCCTTTGCTTTCAGAGGATGCAAGCGTGAGAGTGTCTGTAGGGATTCATTTACACAAGAGTCCATTCACAACCTCATGCCCCAATGTGTGTGTTTAAAGTCAAACAGGGAAGGAATCGACTCCAACAGCCTGATTCAGTCAAACACACACTTTCACTGCCAAACACAAATATTCACACTCACATGCACACAAACACTGTCCCCCTTAACCCGGACACAGTTTCTTCTGCTACAACAGACACAGAGGTTAAAATCAACAAGCCTCCATGTCTTCTGAAGACGTTTCCTATAGGATGTCTAAACCTGAAACCAGGAAGATGATCACAAGTGGATTCAGTCCATTCCAAAACATCAGTGAACAAGCCTAACATGTGACTCACAGCCCATGCACAGAGATGCACGCACATACACACAAACAGCACCACCACATACCCCAATGTCTTCTGCTTTTAGTGTATGATGGAGCCTTTTATCCTGACTAGCCAGAGGCCCAGAGTGACCTTCTGTAAAACTGACTACGAGCTACAAGTGGCAGATAAGACTTTGCCCCTCATTAAAGCTCTATCAAATTTGGCTAAAAGTAGCTCATGTGATTGATACACAGAGTAAGAGGAAGTAATATAATCTGTGTTTTCTGCAGATATTGCAGACACAGGAAATGTCATGGACTGTGGGAGAGTGGGTTTGCCTGGCTCGTGGTCAGACAGACTTAGGTGGGAAGAGATAAGAAGAGGTAGAACAGAAAGACATAAATCCTGCATTATGAGGAGGACACAGAAAGGAAGGAGTAGAGGAAAAAGGAGCAAAATGTGGAAAATATGGAAAATATACTAGAAGAGAAGAGCAACATGAAAAAGCACCACTGGGGATTTGGGAGAAAGCGACAGCCGGGTGGGAAAAGCTGGAATCATAATGCAAGTCTGTGAACTGCCCTGTCACACAAATGGTCATTCTGCTGGGCAGGAAACTGAGGTCAAAGAGTGACCTTGATAAGCTGTCTTCCTGTGGAGTTCCACAGCATGCTCGTGCCACTAACTGTCCCTCCAAAGCTCTGGACAGAAAACTCCGGCCAGGCATTCACAATAGAGTCCTTCTCCAGCAGAAGATGTTTTACACTGAGGAGACGGACAGAAAGCAGACATTGTGTGGTCTCAGAGATCTCTCAGTTTCCCACTTCCTCCCACTCTGTTTTTCTCTGACATTTTCACTTCCTGCTGATCTCCCCATCTCATCTTCATTATCATCCGATGACTGCTCAATTCACCCTAATTGATTTGATAAACCATTCACATTTTCAGCTTTGTCCCTGCAGAATAGTCCCCTGTAGATATTTGTTATTAAAGATGTGTTTCATTTGTTTGTGCTGGCATTGCTTCGCCTCTCTGTCAAAGCAGCTGTTTAAGCCTGATTTGGTTCTCACACTGCGTCTGGTTATGGATAATTTGTTATGACTACTGAACTTGTTTGGTGACCTCTTGTCCTGATATATGCCAGAGCATCCTGAGTGTAAATAGAACTGTTGAGAAAAATGAGAGAAGATGGCCACAGAGGCAATGGAGTCACACAAATTATAGTAGTAATGATATCCCACTGGATGTTTGTTTACCCTTCCAAAGATTTATATCTAAAATACTGAAGCAGTGAGAGCCAAAAATGTGACACTAACCATAGTCTCAGCAACAAGTTTTAATATTCCTAAATCCTTTTTTTTTTTTTACTCNAAAAAAAAAAAAAAAAAAAAAAAAAAAAAATCACAATTAAGAAGTAGCACTAAAAGTAATCACAATGAAAAAGAAGAAAATTTGTTGTTTTCTATCGTGTAAAAAAGCCTTTATCTCCAGTTTTTAGGATTTTCGTGGTTTCATGGCAGCTGAAGAAAGACTTGAGCACTGTGGTGTAATTGGATTGTTACCCTCTAATGAAAAAAACTCATCTCTCATGTGTTCTTTGTTTTCTTGCTCCAATTTGTCCCTAATAAAATGCTTAAATCTCCTCAGGTGTTTTTCTTTCTCTGCCTTTCTTAGAAGCACCATTAACAGGACAGTTTTTTCTCTTACTCTGACTCCTTTAAAATGTTGCTCATGTAAACAAATTAAAAACAAATCCAAATTGTACATCATTTACCAACGTTAACAAAGCTGCTATTGCAGGCGTGGTTTGTTGGAGGTAAAAGCTCCTGGCACCTGCTCATGGCCCCTGTGTCAACACGGCCCAGTGGAGGTGGGCTACTGCAGGCACCAGATGGCCGTCTGCCGCACCTGGACTACTGTTGATTTTAAACAAAGCTGTCGATTCTGATGCAGACCGCATGACTGAGTGACCAGCTCGCTACCACTGATGAAGTCAAATATTAAACTTACAGTAGTGAAGCCATAATCCCCTCATCTAACACACTGGTTATTTCCTTAGCTTTATTTGTCCATTAAAAGCAATAAAGATCATTATAACAAGCAAACATGCAAGAATTTATTGTCAATATATTGACAATGTCATGATATTGTTTTTAATTTGATAGAATTGTTCTATTTAGCAAACTTTACATTAATCAAAGTACCTTGCTACCCAAGTACAGACAATTTACCTGTTTACTGGAACAGAATAATGGGCTTCAGGTGTGACAACACAATTACAAAGGTGTCTCTAATAACTAATTAGCAGTGCTTGAAGTGGGCCAATACTCACTGGTACGCAGTACCGAAACTTCTGTAATTTTCATTTCAGAGTACCGGGACATTTTCAGGAGTACCAGAATCTCTCATAAATCTCTACTGTAGAACAACACAGAGAAAAACAATAGCAAAGATTGCAGATGGACGAATTAAATAGGGGGACCGCTTATTTATATTTACCAGGGATACCAACTTTGACAAGGTCGGGGGCCAATAAAATATTACTCATGGTCAAAGGGCCACACATTAAACAAAACAAAAATCAGTGTGAACTCATTATACACTATATCTGTCCAAGTAAGTAAGTCCTGGGGACCCAGGGACCCCAGGACCCCCCCCCNCCCCCCCCCCCCCAGAACTGAAAGAGTTTATCCTTAGGACATAAGCAATGGCTGCTTAGAATGCATTCATTTCCAGGAGTAATTAATGCAACATTATTAATTTCTTGGCTATATATATATATATATATAAAATTTGGAATCAACATTTCTGGGTGATTCCAAAATTTTCAAACGCTATAACATTTGTCATAATCTGCCAGTGAACAACACCTTTCTAAAACATTATGTTTTATTAACTATTATTGGAGTGATTGAAAAAAGATGCATAATTGTCTTTGAATAAACTAAAATTAAAAAAAAAAAAAAAAAAAANAAAAAAAAAAAAAAAAAAAATCACACCAAAAAAAGTTTAGCACTAACTAACTGTAATTATTATAATTATCATTAATTCTGCAAACAAAATAGCATCACATGTTTGGCAGCCTGATCTGCTCAGGTACCACAGATTATCAGATTTAAAATTTATTTAAGTGTGAATAATTGAACAACAATTTATTGCTGCTTATCACTTAAGATTTGAATGAATGGTTTTTAAGCTTATGATCCTCTGATAAAAATTTTGATTAATCCATTTGTTTTCTGAAATAAGAGCATAACTGAATCCTTGATATATTGTCTATTGTTGTCTAAGTTTGTCATAGTGGAAATGTCAATACAGACTAGTATCTATTTCATAACCAGACTTTCAAGTCTTAATGCTGCTTTTCAATGTGGTTGTAAACATTTAGCTGACAATGAAAACTCAGCAGTCCACAAGACACTGAGATGTGATGTGTCATGACAATTTAATTGTGGAAATTAGTCATTAAACACTATTATATTGACATAATAGTGGATATTTACAATATTAAACCTTATAAGGAGAGTTGCAGAAGGCAGTGGTGGACAGACTGAGAACACAGGCATTAAGTGACATTCTCTGATTGGATTCATCTGACAGCAGTATTTAAAAATAGATTAGTAATGATGCTGTGGGATAATTTAATACAGAGGTGAATGCTGCCTGGTTAGGCTACATGTACAGACTTGTACACACATTCACATTAGATTTGTTGTTAGTAGATGAGAAACTGAAATTCAGCATCCTACAATTTCATATAATGTCATCAAAATCAGAGCAGATACATGAATTTGCCAGAAACATCACATGACAAACTCACCCATAACATGCTAAGGTTCATTCTTTTAACAGGAATGCAGATGGTGGTATAGCAAAAGATTTGATTTGTAGTATGAGTCAGAAAACAGGATGGACCACTATGCAATGTGAGAACTCCAATCAGACTATAGACTGGCTGAACCAGCCCAACTCTTAAGTGAAACGAGGAGAAACGGTAAGCATGACGTAGCATGGGAAAGATTTGTGTGGAATCATATCACTCATTCTAGCCCGCAACAAGTTTCATTGAAAGTTTATCTGACGCATTCAAAACTTGATACTAAAGCAGATTTGTCAAGTTCTTAATATTTACACAGTGAGTGTAGCATATTCTCTACAGCAGTCTGATGATTTGATGGTCAAAAATAGAATTTAAAAATCAATCTTTCATTCACTATCTACTATCAAATTAACTGTAAAACTTTCATGAAAGAAAGCTCAAGAACATAACAATTCTCAAAACCAACATCATTTGACCAGAGTTTAAATGCAACATTGCTGACTTGAGCGTGTAATCAATGACACGCACACAAAGGGTCAATAATCATATGATGCTGACCACTTTATGACCGTAGCAGCCGCGTTGACCCATGGCACCATTTTGTCTTTGTAGCTGCAGGGTTGGACAGTACAGCAGGTTTTACATCAGAGGACACAGACTGACTACTATGTGGCTAATTACTCCGGCCACAGATCCGTCACCTCTGTGGCCCCTTGTGACTTATCACCACCCACCCTAAACACAGCCATTACCCCTCCCCCAAACACAGTGGACTCCTGACAAAAGTGAAAGTGTTTAACTTGACAAGAGAGGTAAAAATGTGACTCAGACCTGAAGCATGATAAAACATACAGCAAAAAGCCCTCGCTTCTCAAATAACAAGAAATCCTTTGTCGGCACAATATCTGCCTTAGAGACTGACACTGATTCTCCCATTGGGGTCTACTCAGTACTAAATCAGCATAAATAACTGATCTCATTCATCGACTATCAGCACTATTAATCACATACATACTGTGATCTAATCAGGAGTTGATTTCTGCACCATTTTTGTTATCAGCTCTGCCTTTTCACCTTTTGTATTTGAATACAACACATACATCAGCCAAACTAGACCAAATAAACCCCTGATAATGCTGGTGTTTACACAATGAAGTCAGGCCGTGCTCTTGGCTGGTTTTCAGCGATGTTTCACTCTGCAGGGCTGAGTAATGCATGTCATTTAGTACAGATCAAATACAGAAACTCAGCAGCAATTACTATCCACATTCCTACTTAGTGTTAAGCCCGCAAGCACTCTGTTTGATGGTGGAACCGCACATTCAGCTGAATTAAGCCAGAAGCAGGTTTCCATAGTTCCAGAGAACTTTTTTTTTCTTTTTTTGTAAAAATGTTTTGTGTGGAAAATATCAGTAATGGTGCAATGTTTTGTGTTTGTGTTGGTAAGAGCAGTACTGCAAATTATATTTATACCTGCAAAGACCTCTTACTCCTGTGCTCTGCAGTGTTTTCTTCATTCTTACTAATGTTAGTTGTCATAATATCAGGATGATGTCAAGTTTTTTCATCTCATCAGCACATAATGCTAACTGCGCAGTCAGTGACACTGACAGACTATAGCTGGACAACCATGGGTGTTAATTGAAGAACATCTTATTAACTGGATTTTGACTTGGGAATCTTGGGAATTACCATCAATTTTGAATCAGCAAATTGCACAACCTCAGCATCATTCCCTCATCCAATATAGTGTGCAAGGAGAGCGCAAAAAGCAAGAGCAAGCTGTTTTCTGATCCTCCTCATTCATTGCATTATGCAGTTGAGATCCCACACTATCATCATACACATCATCTGAAATAGGAACATTGAAGTGCTGTCTTTGATTTTTTTTTTTTTTTTTNTTTTTTTTTTTTTTTTACACCAACATGTGGAACACTCTTCCAACAGAACAAGAAGGTGACCACTGTGCTCCCCTTTGTGTGCAGCTCCAGCCTTCACTGGTACTCTGCTAATACTGTTGATGTGATCACATTAGCCCCTTTGGCTCTGGAGCCGCTTAGTTCTGCAGCCCAGCAGGCAGCAGCCGACTGGTAAACAATCCTCTGCTCCTGATTCCAGGTGTCATTGTTGATGACAGAGAGCTTTCATACATCATCAGACCAGAATGAATTCTCCATCAGGGTATAAGTCCAAATAGACTCTCTTTTTCTGTCTCATGCCCAGTCTCTCTTTCTTTTATCATCTTTCTCTTCCTTCTGACCTCAGAAATTCTCTGGCCCACCATAGACACCACAATAACTCCAAAATGAGCTGTGCATACTGGTTTCTGACAACCAAATGATGTGTAAATTCACGAAGATTGTAATCCTCTCTGCACAAGACCTGCAACTAACCGCTATTTTCATAGCAACACTACACGAGGAAGCATGTTTAATGTAATATAGCTTGAGTTTATTCAAGCTAAAATTTTCATTTTTTCTACTTGAAATGCAAAACAAAATCAACATTTTGTTTAGTTGTCAGTTTAAACTTCTGAATATTCACAAAACATCATTTTTAGAGTCTTGTATTGAGAAAGTGTTGCCTAATAGTACAACAGGAAAATTATCATACAAAGCTCCAAAAATTCTCATAAAGAAGCATGCATCTTATCCTTCTCCAAGATTTATTTTTGTCTTTCTCCACTCCATCATTGCTGTGTGAACCCAGCAGTGTTACCAACACACTATGCAGCCCTGTAAGGTAAACTGCAGTAACTATTACTCTTGTTCTAAAGGTCAAACAGCATGACTCCAGGTTAAATAATTTTTTTTTTTTTCAAACTTTTGTTGTGGAAATAATAAAGCAATTTTTCTCAGTTTTTCCTTATTGACTTTTAGCTGTGTCATCTAGTATGGCTGCATTGTTCTCTTATTGGCTTATTTTCACGTTATTAGTCAGACAGATAAATGTCTATACATTATGGAAAATATAATTAAGAAAACTTATTGGATGAAGTGTCTCATGGTGATGATATTTATAATAGATAACTGTCAGTACATATGGAATATGCCTAATAATGGGGTGGGGGTTGGTCAAATTAAGACCATAGCAGGAATATATTATACCTGGACAGATTCCTTCGTTTTCTTGAGTGCTTTATGTCGGTCAGTGACTTCTAAACCCTACAAGAACTCATCAGTCTTTCATGTTCTTTATATGTTTCAGTGACAGACTGCACTGAGGACTTTGTTGAGTGAAACATCTGGTTTGGGGTGATGCTCTTTGGTCTTTAATGGTCTCTGTGAGAGGCCACATCAATGGCAAGGATGATAAATCTGAACAATGAGAGAGCCAGTAAAGCAGTCAGCAGGAGTTCGATGGTGCAAGCTACAGGAAGTGTGGCTTCTCTTGACCCCTGAACCCTAAGGTGATGTGTGCCCTTCAGTCTGCTCTCTGACGCCCACATGCCATACAGTACAGACAACTGACTGCACAGCATAAGCCCTGACATCGTCATCTAATCGTTTAACCTGAACATTTCTAGACCATTTATCTCATTTTCATAAATTTCTTGATAGGCTGGATATAACAATTTCAACTTTAAATTGCATAAAAATGCTAAAATTATTGACTTGAGTATGAATTTACCAAACACTTTTTGTTTTGACATTTACACTATTTAATAGTGATAATTAATAGGATCCCATTGTTCCCTGACTATACATGACTAGTTAAAGGACCATACCAGCCATTTTGCATGTTTGAGCCTAATATATTCAAGTTTCATACACATAACGTTGCTGACAATCATTTCCCAAAGCATACTCCTGGAATGGTGAATTAAAAAATGTTTTTCCTACCTTCCAGACTGCCATTGGTTTTAGTTCATTCTGATGCTATGAATATCAACTTGTTGATACTTCAAATATTCTTGGGATAGGTAATCCATTATTGTGAACAAGATGTATATTCAGCTTTAATTTTGAAGTTACGTAATTTTATTGTTTAAGCATAATAAAAAGCATGGAGTGATCTAAAAAACGTTTCCTAGTGGTGCATTCAAGTGCTGTAGTGAAGAACCTGACAATGGGAAACATTCAGATCACTCTGTGCTTGTTATTGCACTTACATGCTAAAATTATGTAACTTCGAAAAAAACCCTGAATACACATCTTGTTTGCGATGATGGATTACCTATGTCAAGAATGTTTCAAGTATCAACAAGTTGATTTTAATAGCATACCAGAATGAAAAACCAATGGCGGTCTGGCAGGTAGGAAAAAAACATGTTTAAATTCACTGTTCAAGTAGCATGCTTTGGGAAATGATTGTCAGTAATGTTATGCGTGTATGAAAATTGAATATATTAGGCTTAAACATGCAAAATGACAGGTACTGTCCTTTAATCAGTGTATGAGGGAAAGTACGCTAGGTGAGGAAATGCATGCACAGATTGCTTTATTGCTCCAATTATAAAACAATGGATTGTTTATATGTTTGACTAAATTTATTTTTCCATTCCATAATCTAGGTCTGTTTATGTCAGGTTTGATTTCATTATGGTGTTTGTCACATTTAAAAAAAAAAAAAAAAAAAAAAAAATCAATTTCTTGTTTCCAGTTAGATTAGAATCAAAGTTTGCGTGTGCATGTAACCATGTATGAATTTTTGTGACTAAATTTTCTGATGGAGAAGAGAAAAAGCCTTATCTTGACCTGTTTTTAGTCGTTGCTCGGTGCCTGTCAGCAAACAAAACAACACAGGCTTGTTAGCACCATTGGGAGAATTAGCTTTACAGCAGTCTGCCACTATATTGGAGTTGTATACATGGAACTTCTCCCAATTAGTCTTGAACAGATGTCGCAGTAGTTTGGAGAAGATCAATAGGGTCACTTGTGACAGACTGGTCCTGGAATTTTACAACACCAGGCTTCTGCAGGCCACTGGGACCTTAGCTGTCATTAATATGAGACGCATGGCAAAATGCAGAACAAAGAGACTCACAAAGACAATAAGGGATTCACTAGAGCTAAGAAGGGCCTCATGGACCCTGAAAATAACCTTTTAGAGGAGTGCACTGACCGTTCATCTGTAGGGAATGGGATGCTGAGAATGACATTTACTGGAGCCAAGTACACCAATGATGCAGGCCTATATAAGGAGAGGACTGAAGGCTGTTGAGTGAATATAAACAGCCTGGTTAACTCTTCTGTTCTCTTCTGTTAGTCCTTCTTTTGGCCAGACGTTTACAACAACTTGTCTAAACAACAGCATGTGAGGCAGATATAGAGAGAAAAGGTTTTACTCTATATATCCAATACCATATTTGGATAAAAGTGAAAGCTGTGACTTACCATAGTGTTTATGCTAGAATGTACCTGAGCACCTTTAAGATCGTCTTGGGAGTATCTTTTTTTTTTTTTNTTTTTTTTTTTTTTTTTTAAACTTGCATATAGAATCCTAAATCCTGAATCAGCATTTTAAAAACTTACACATATAGGCTGCAAGAAGAAATGCCTCTCTTTCCCAGGGATTGTTGCATGGTTAACTGCTGCTCCTGGAACCACTTGTGTTCTTGTAGTGACCCTAAATTAAATCCAGCCAAAATTTAATCCCCTGTGTCTCCCCTGCTCTGTCTCTGCTGCTCCTTTTCAACATGAATAACTGGCTCTTTCTCCTTTGCGAAAAGAACTAAGTTTCTTTTACTGGTACAAGCATCGAGGAAATAAGAGTGCTTTGCATTTCTACTTTTAAAAATGGTGCACCACTTTGGGAAGGAATCAGATTTCAATTAGCCAAATTGTGAGGAACAGTACACGTTAATTTTGTTGAGTGAATCACAGCTGGACTAAAACAGTGCTCCGTTCTCTTTGCCACCCATCACCACCCAGCTCTTATTTCAGGTTTTTCATGAGGTCCCCTCACCTGATGGTGTTTCTCTAGTGCAGGGATGTAATCACCTTCACACTGCAGGCCCTCTCCAATCAAGATAATTGGCCCCAGACTGCAAACTACAAAGGAATGGCTGAGCCTGGGTTATCCTTTGCTCTGGCATGGATCTGTATACAAGATTATCTGCGTGGACAGATAAAAGAATGTACAGGCAACCATTAAATCATACTCTGTGTAGAATTATTCAGATTGAAAAGCTTATGTCACTGTAGCTGGTGTGTGGCTTTCTTCATAAGTGTTGTTTGGATCTGCAGCATACTGCGAAGTCACTCTGGGCCAAACACTAGAATGAGATTACCTGAAATTGGCTTGTAGAAGTTTCCTCTTTGAAGATTAACATCACTTCACAGACTAGTAAAATAATTTCCATGTCTAAATATCAATAACATTCAAATATGACATAAATAGGACAAGAAATTAATATCTTACAACCAAATGTTGCTGCTAAATGCTTATATTTGATCAGATTCCTTTTTTTTTTTTTTTTTTTTTTTTAAATTCACAAACATTATATTTGAGTGAGGGAAAACAACTGACCAAGCTGCTGCAAACTAAATCTTTCTCTGATTTTGGTGATTTACCTAAGTTGAGTATCCAGCAGGTCCAGCGCTGATCTAGCTCCAGCACTTCATTATAGCTGTTAATAGGAGTGCTGCTAGGTTATGGAGCAGCCTCCCCTCCCCTGATACCCAGGTGTGAAGAGCTTTGAATGCAGTGGGGGACTGGGCCACTCTCCCAGGACCCAGGCCCACAAAATCACAACCATATGCACTTTTCAGGTTTACACAGGGAGGACAAGCCTCAGCAAGATAAGGGGTGATAGCAAGATGGGAAGACATGATAGAAAATATGCAGGATGAAAAAGGAAGTGGGAGACATCTGGGTGTCTACCTTTATTCTTTTGCTTAAAACCTCTAGTGAATTAAAATGTTTTTCTTACATTTGCATTGGTATTTGAAACGGCTGGCTGATATTTACATAGGCCCCCTAATCTTAAACAAATGCATCAGTTTTCATGCAATACTAGATAAGGACAATCAACTGTTTTTGGTCATCTGCATGAAAATATTTCTAACAGTGTTAGCATACATTATCACAGCACTTATATTTGATCAGATTTCTCTTTTTTTTTTTAATTCACAAACATTATATGATCTGATGTTCAGATTCCATATATAATATTTTTCTGCAAAAATCTCCATGTGACTACAGTACAGCAGCTTGCTCAGATGAAGGTGAATTCAGAGATCCCGAGGCTGTGTTGTGGTGAGGGAACCAATCTCGTCTCCTCTTCCCTCTACCACTGCTTAATCACGAGGCCACGCCAAGGAAAACCTCCCAATTTGAACCCTGAACAAAGACTCTGGTGTACCAGAATGGAGATTCTCATGTTCAAATATAGACGAGCAGTGGGACAAAAGATACAGAGAGCACATTCTTTCTCAGCAGAAAGTTACAGCACACACCCCAAAACCTCATCCAAAAATCAATGTCATTTGGCATCGTGGCAGTTTTGAAAACTCTGTCCCACTAACCTCAGGGTGGAAGTCTGTGATCATGTGGTTTGAGCTTTGTGAACACCCTTGCCCTCTTCCACAAGAACAGTTGAGAGTTGGAAAGCCTTCCCTTCATAGCCTGCAACAGATGCATTATCTCTCCAGCAGTTTTATTTTTTTCCTTAGGCTGTACTACATGTGTGTGCACTGCACTGAAGCCTATTGCAGGGGCTTGATGTTAGAGTTATGTTATAATTAAAGCATGCTTGTACCTATGGGGTGGTGGGAAGACACAGGAGCCAGCATGTTTTGAATGATTTCCATGTTCAGCATCATTGCTAGTTGATGGCGGGTTATAATATACCCCCATCTGCATTCAGTTCTCCAAGATCTCACTCCAGGTTGCTAGGATACCACTGCTCATTTAGAACACCTGGAAGGTAAGATGAGGCCTTGCCCACCAGCGTGGGCTATGAGGTGGGCCAAACCAGCACACAGCAGTACAGAAGAAAGTATTAGAGTGAAAGAAAGGGACCCTGAGATGGGGATTAGAGATAAAGAAAGACAGCATGTAAAGGAAAATGTGATAAATCCTCAAGTACTGACCAAGCAGCAACATGATGAACAATAATTAAAGGAGCATACCAGTGTTTTGTATATTTGAGCCCAATAAATACAACCCACATACACATTATATAAAGCACATTTTAAAGTAGTTTTTCCTATCTTTCAGACTGGCAGGTTTCATTTCATTCCAGCATGCTATCAAGATCAACTTGTAGAGACTTGATGAAATTTTACATACCAATACCCAGCAATGGCTGTGCTACAGGCACAACTTTGAGACATTTTCCAATAAACTACTTTCTAAGGAGCCTAGAACAATAGGAATTATTCCAGACTTCTCCTACAGACAGGATGAGAATAAGAGTTTGTATGCTGCTCGGTTCATTTTTCACTTCAAAACGACATGAGCTAAACAGTTGTCTCCAGAGAAGTAACAGTGTGGCCCCTAGGGACCCTGTCTCGTCGTGGGGGGTCCCCCTCCTGGCACACTTCCATTGACCTCAGGGTTATCACCATGGTAATCCTGGCTACAGTGCCCATGAGAAATGATGATGGCTACTGGGTAATACCTGGACAGTCTTAAACAACTGCTCTGCTGTGGTGAATCTGTAAATCTCTGATGAGTCATTGGTTGCAGCAGTATGGATACACAATCTGTGTCACATTAGGGTGGTCCAATCGTGTCATATGTATGTCTTACCTTATCCACAGAACAATAAAAGTGACATTTTGGAAGAATTTAATAGTATGAATTTTCCACTGGCATTCAGATTTAGTTTATTATAAACAAATAATAAGGAAATTATTTATATAAAAAGCTGATACTGCTAATGGAAACATAGCTCTAACAGCTAGAATAGATGAATACAAGAAAAACTCATTTGAGAACTGATTTCTTTGTAATCACAAAAGATTTATTTGATTGGTCAGTGTTGTATGAGTCCAGCGGGATGTTTCTGAATATGCATGTGAGGATTTGTGTATATTCTTGCATGTTTCTCCATATGTAATACACAGCAGAAAGTCTGTGTTTGGGTTGAGTCCAGGGTCAGTTGGGTTTCTCCTGACAGTTTTATATACCCAACAGATGACAGGCAGTCTGCACTCTGAGGCTCAGATGTTAACTTCCTCTGTTTGAGGGTTTAAAAGCGTGCTGTGTGATGGTGTGTCACATTCTGTATTTATGTTTGGGCCCGGGCTCTGCATGGACCCCCACTGTACTGCTTAGGCGACGGGTACTCCTCCACCCGTCAGGCTCCTGTGTGTTGACATTTGAAAAACCGAACAGCACTCAGCAGTGAAATGTGAGCAGGCGGCCCTGCGAGAGGAGGAAAGGCAGCAGATTGGTGAGGAGAGTGAAAGAAAGAGAGAGAGAAAATATGCGGTCATAAAAATAGTAAATAATGAAGGAAATACCCCACACCCTAGAAGATGAGGGAGATGAGTTTCAAAGCTGCCCCTCCCTCAATTCCTTCCTCCTCTTTCTGTGTGCAGGCCAGAGCAGCTGAGAGTGGTTTCAGTTGGGCTTTGGCTCAAATCAACTGTCAGAGAAAATCTGTTTCCAATATGAGCGTTTCCTGTGAATGCAGGAAATGGCCGTTCACACAAAGCCAGCTTGTGGGGAGTCACTCTGGAGCTACTGCACCCCTCTCTCTCCCTTTCTGCCCTGGAGCCTGCTGCACCACTGCAGTCTATAACAGGACAGAAATACTGATCTGTTTCCTGACACAGGATCCCACATTGATGGGCCTAACAAAAAAGGGTGAAAAAAATAATCATACTTTGCAGCCTATTCTAAGCAAATGTTTATTAAGACAAAGGTTTAATGAAAAATTGCAATATTTGGATTTGCAGTGATACGCAGCAAGGGAAACCTATGATCAGAATGCTGATTCTGGTAATATCCCATTGTGAAAAGGAGGTAAATTTAAAAAAAAGAAATGACAGAAATTCTTCCAGTGCAATAGTGCATACATGGGTTTGGGGATTGTGGAGCCAGATGTGTGGCTCCACAGTCCCCAAACATTAAAATCACTTAGGTAGATTCTGAGTTTCTGAAATCTGTATTGTACTGATGTTTGAGTATTTTGTAGATTCAGAACTTTGGCTAAATACTAGCACATACAAAGGAAGAATAATGTATGGTGAAATGTTCATCCTGTGATGAACATTTCACCATACATACATGATGTTCATCTGATGACAAGGATGATCATCCACAATTGACATCAATACTCTAAACCATTGCCTGATCCACTGATCCAAAAATCCTCACGGTAGAGTATCCTGAATCCTATTTCTGATCTAAAAAGCAGCCTTGTAACACAATATTTCCCAGGGGACAATGCGTCATTGCACCCACCGCATACCACAACAGGCTTCAGGGCCCCACTCTGGGATGCTCAGCCTGGAGGATGTGACAGGAATCAGAGAGGCTTTTTCCTGTTATTTACATCAGCAGTTCAGACAAGCATGCTCACAAGGATTTGCCTTCAGAAGCTAGTCCGAGGTTTGACTGTTTTTACAGATTAAACACTGCAACATCCTAATAAGATACAGAGAATAAGATACGTCCCAGTAAGATACAAAGTATGTACTGTAGCAAGGCTAACTACTGTAATAAGGCTGCTGTTCAGTTCCGCACTAATACAAATAGATGATTTAGAATCGACTTCTTTATGGTTTTATATTGATTTTGATATTGATATTGATTTTACATTGACTTTGAACAAAAATATTCATTTTGTACAACTGGTTCAAACTTGTATAGAAAATTTACATTTAAAAACTTTTTTAAAATCTGATTAGTGTGATTGTCATCTTGCGTAGGGACATATGCAACAGATCAGGTCACAGCTGGCCAGCAGCAACTGCCATTGTGTTTCAGAGCTCTGTTGTATGACAGCTAGATCTAAGGGCCCCCATCCTGTTCCAGACATGAAACAATGCAGCAGGGAAGGAAGAGTCTTGCTGGACGTTAGCTGACAGACACACATCATCACCACAGCAGTCCTGCCTTCACAGTGAACCCTCTCCATTAATGATGCTTTTCTCTCACATTTGGCTTTATGACTTATGGCACTTTGCTGAGTAGTTAACCTGAGGTCAGGACCCTGAGGGGCCACAGTGACCTGGCTCCATCCAGCCTCTTAACGTGTTGTGTCATTCACACAGATCACAGTTTGTCAGTCCTCTCTGTCACTAAAATTGTGGAAATGAAAAATATAGGAAACTCAGGCTTGCTAAATTTGTATCTTCTTTTTAAATATAGTATTTTCTGAAAAGGCCTCTTAATGTTTATGATTTCTTGTAACTATTTTATGCACATTATTGACAGTTTAAGCCTTAAAGGTGTCTTATGATTCATTCATGATGTTTATATTTTTGCTTGCCTTTTGATTTTTATCATATGAACTTTTCATGATTTTTAAGTACTCTTGAGCATTTTGTAACATTGGTTGTGGAAAATGTGATATAAACTCCTCCTCCTCCCCCTCCTCCTCTTCCTCCTCCTACTCCTCCTCCTCCTCCTTCTTCTTCTTGTTCTTCTTCTTCTTCTTCTTCTAAAAACAAATTAATTCTGGGCTCAGCTGATGAGAAGCATTATACAGACATTATTTTTCTACCTCAGTTACCTCAAAACACATTCCTAATAAGAGCACGTCAGCTGACAGACAGATTCCTCTGGCAGCAAGTGAGCACTAAGTGACCCAATGAGTCTGGGCATAGGATCAGACAGAGCGTGAACATGTACACACAGAGAGTTTTTAATGGCACAGACGTGTCTATAGGTGTTTTCACATACACAGACCTGTCGGCCTGTCTTTCGTTTCACTGTGGTGCTCTCTTTTAGTGAGGCAATAATATGTAGTATATGATCCCAGCAATCCTGTAAGACTGAGAACCCTAATAACTCCACCGCTGCTCCCTCACGATCGCCATTCATCTCTGGTCTCTTCTCCTGGACTGATTCCTTGTGCACATCACATTTATGATATGCGCTTGGGATGAGTGATTTTAAGACAGTGGCATAGGTCACACTAGCAGGGCGTAAAGTGAGAGCTCTATTAGAGTGTAATGGTCATGGATAGACTGTTGCTTTTCTCCTTGGATCATTAAACCCATGGATGTCAGCCAGACACACTACTCTGCTAGACCTTGAGCCCAGGAGGAATCAGTTTGTGCTGTGTTGTGAGGAATAACTTTACATTGAGTTGCAGGTGAGAATGTGCCTCTGGACATGCTCTATCGGTCATTATAGGACCTAATTTACATTGGACTGATGTCATATTCATCCTTATTCCCATAAAACTCCCCACACGTGGAAAGATAGCCACAGCAATTTCCTATATGGGAAAATGAGTGCTACTGAGATCACTAGATTGTTTCCAATAGAGTAGAGAATGCTTATTGGATGTGTAGGGATGTATGTACATGTGTGCATTTGTGTGTGTAATGGAGATCCTCATGTCCATTCTCATTCACATGTGCCTCCATATGGATCCTGCTCTCTGAACACATGTCCGATGTCAGGTAGGTTGGTGAGGAAGTTGGCCGAGTAACAGAATACAGGCACAGATGATGAGCTTTACATAGAGCTAACCTGTCATTTCTCTGATTCTCCACACCAGATCAAGGGACAGAAACTGAGCAGTCCCACACACACACACACACACACACACATTGGCATCCTGATGGTGCTTGAAGCAGCATAAACAGAATGTCATGGGTATAGAGTTACATATCCCATGCAGAGTTTCTTGACAAATCCAATTTATATCAGAAATTTGAAGAATTAAACTTACCTAACATTATGCCTTTCAATCAAATGTTGCATGGGATATAATGACTCTCTGTGTCTGCTGATGTGAGAAGTGTTTTGATTGATAAGTAATGAAAGCCAGGTGAGTATCAGTCTCAAGCTCTGTGAGCCTGGCAAAAGGTCACTAGGGGTTGCAGAAAGGGGTCACTCAACCTCAGGGGGCTGATGGGGGCAGAATAGGCTGAAACACCAAGAGTCCGGTTTCAATTAAGTCACAGCACAAAGTGTCACAAGGATATATGAACAACCCATTGGTATTCGTTAAGATGAAACTCCTAATCCATCTTTCCATTTAAAGCTCAAAGGAATCAAAGAGAGCTCATATCTCGATCAAACACAGCCATGACTCTCTCTGTCTCTCGCTTTTTCCAATCTATCACACTCTATCACTCTAAGACGTGCTATCTCTCTTTGTCTCTTCATCTTTGATTGCTTATTACAACTTTCTTTTACAGTATCTTTCAACACCTCTTTGCAATCTTTCTGCACACCACCTTAAATCAAAGAATACTATGGAGTGGGAATATAATGGTATCCTGGTTTACATTATTGCTCTTGGTTACCCTTTGGTTACCCCTTAGTTTCTGTGTGTCTAGTTGTATGTATGCATGAAGAAAAAAAGTGACAGAACATCTGAAAAAAAAAATGAGTTGAAAACAGACACTAACAGAGATGCAAAAATACAGGAGGAGTATCTTACTGATGGATTGGCTTCAGCTTGATCATTTGCATATGTGGACCAGATGGTGGACAGGATCAGGATCAGGATGCTCAGAGGACTAACTGACTTACTGAGAATCATAGATGATTTCAGTAAGCTCCTCATAACATAGCGTATATAAAGGTTTTTTTTTCACAGACTATTATTGTAATTAATCTGTAGATATTTAAAATGCTCTCTGTATCTATATTTACAGTACTTTACTGAACACACTGAAATAAAGTTTGGGAGGTATCAGTTTCAAGCTGCAGAGACAGAGATTTATTCTGGTAAATGGAAGATAAAGGTTGTATCTTCTTAGCAACAGTAAATCTACTGGTGCTGTATAAGATGTCTGAAGATGAGACAAAAACAAAAAAAATAATCCAAGGATTAGACTGAGTTTCAGATGAAACCTCACTTAACAGCTAATTATTAAAAATCACAAACACAGCAAGTTACAATCTAATATGCATGGTATTTTAACCTTGTAACAGATATAATGTGTCACAGTTTATACAATGAGGTTGTGGAAATGGTAATGCATCACATCCATAAAACATTTCACAAGAAGAGAGGTGAGCCCTGCCCTGACCCCTGCCTTCACAAAACCAGATTTGGCTCCAGGGCTTGCAGTGGGTCTGAGTCTGGGGTGGGTGGTGGTGGTGTGGGGGATCATGGGTTCGAAGATGGATGGGAGACTGTACACACTGCAGAGAAATTCAACAGGCTGTCAGCTGAGTGTGCAAGAGGCCTCTGGCGGCTCGCCCTCCTCTGGGATCTGGAGGAGAGGAGTGCAGGATGGAGGAGTGAGCGAGACGTGCATGAGGGGTTGAGACACGGTTTCCTGTGTGTATTTCCTGTGTGTTTAATGTGAAGCTCAGAGCCAGGGCCTGTTTCCTGTGTGTGATGGGTGCCAGGCCCAGGATTCCGACACAAAAGACAACACGCAGCTAAAGCCCACTAATGTTAGAAACAGGCGCAGCAGCCACTACACACATCAGGACACTGTCACAGGTACGTATAGACATTCTCACACGGCTCAAAAGTTTATAAAACATAGCTCTTAAATGGTTGCAGAACTTCTCCCACTCTTCCTCATTCCCTCTGAGTCAGCAGAGATGCCTGGAGGGCCAATACAGCCAGGTGTGTGTAGATACACTTCACATAAATACTGTGATGGAATGGTAATGTGATACGCAAAGTTAATTACAGGTCAAAAGCTCTATAATAACATAAGGCCGTTTTATCAAAAGCAAAATTAAACATGGCTGAACAAATCATCTGTTTGAGCTTGTTTGAGGTGTGTGTTTGGGCATGTGCTCGAGTGTGTGTGAGGGTCAGGCCAGGAGCTCTGACAAAGTGACAAAACCTCACTTGAGCAAACAAAGTGTGTTTGCCCAGTAAGCAGAGCACCCACAACCAAAACAAACACAAATCCTGAGGCAGACGGGAGGAAAGGCAAAAGGAAACCAGAGGATGGAAAAAAAACAGAGAGGAAGGTGAGGATAGAGTGATCATAACTGAAGCTGGTAATTCACCTCAGACAAGCACAGACACACTGAAACTGTGACGCACTAAACGGCTCCTTCTGGAATTCTGAATGCACATGCACATTCAGGGCTGGATCCATTATAACGACGTTCTATTGTTGTGACAATGTAATTAGTGCTGTTTTTCCTAGTTTAATTTCTCAACTAGAAAGCCTCAGGCTAAATTAGAAAAAAAAAAAAAGCTAAACACAAACATATTTAGCACACACAACAGGTAGAACACACACAGACACATACACTCAGGCACACACTGATTTATGGCTATATGTGGCGGTCAGCCAGGAGCCCGGGTTATACGAGTGTAGCAGACACACACAGGGATCGGTTGGCCAGACTGCCTCCAGAAGGGAGGCTTCTAGACAGAAAGAGGCTGCCAGTCTCTGTCATCATGTGTTAGTGCATCGGTGCTGCAGTAAACCCAGTAAGACAGCCTGGACTCATCCTCTTTACTGTAAAATATAAAGTAAAGGGACAGCAGGGTAAATCTGAACATAGTGTACTACCAACCAGTATTCTTAAACTCCTCCTTTAAGTGCAAGTTCTCTCTCTCTCTCTCTCTCTCTCTCTCTCTCTCTCTCTCTCTCTCTCGGGCTTCTACAATGATATTAAACCCACCTAATTGTTATTATTATTATTAGTAGTAGTAGTAGTAATGCAGCCTCAAGGGGGCACAAGCCAGTGTCCACCTTGTGCCGGTCCCAAGCCCGAATAA
>VXCM01007848.1:0-19633 GCA_014773175.1 Lucifuga dentata
TTGCTGTTGCTGTTGTTGTTGATGTTGCTGTTGCTGTTGTTGATGTTGCTGATGTTGTTGTTGCTGTTGCTGCCATTGTTGCTGTTGTTGTTGATGTTGTTGCTGTTGTTGCTGTTGTTGTTGATGTTGCTGATGTTGTTGNAAAAAGAAAGGAACAGCTAGCTGAAAAGAAAGGAACAGCTAGCTAAAAAGAAAGGAACAGCTAGCTGTTGTTGTTGCTGTTGTTGCTGATGTTGTTGATGTTGCTGATGTTGTTGTTGCTGTTGCTGATGTTGCTGCTGTTGTTGCTGTTGCTGCCATTGTTGATGTTGTTGCTGTTGTTGTTGATGTTGTTGCTGTTGTTGCTGTTGTTGTTGATGTTGTTGCTGTTGTTGCTGTTGTTGTTGATGTTGCTGATGTTGTTGCTGTTGTTGTTGCTGTTGCTGCTGTTGCTGTTTTTGCCGTTGTTGTTGCTGTTGCTGTTGTTGTTGATGTTGCTGTTGCTGTTGTTGATGTTGCTGATGTTGTTGTTGCTGTTGCTGCCATTGTTGCTGTTGTTGTTGATGTTGTTGCTGTTGTTGCTGTTGTTGTTGATGTTGCTGATGTTGTTGCTGTTGTTGTTGCTGTTGCTGCTGTTGCTGTTTTTGCCGTTGTTGTTGCTGTTGCTGTTGTTGTTGATGTTGCTGTTGCTGTTGTTGATGTTGCTGATGTTGTTGTTGCTGCTGATGCTGTTGTTGTTGATGTTGCTGATGTTGTTGATGTTGCTGATGTTGTTGTTGTTGATGTTGCTGATGTTGTTGTTGTTGCCGTTGCTGTTTTTGCCGTTGTTGTTGCTGTTGCTGTTTTGTTGTTGCTGTTGTTGTTGATGTTGCTGTTGTTGTTGTTGATGTTGTTGATGTTGCTGATGTTGTTGCTATTGTTGCCGTTGTTGTTGTTGTTGCTGTTGTTGTTGTTGATGTTGTTGTTGTTGCTGTTGTTGTTGATGTTGCTGATGTTGTTGCTATTGTTGCCGTTGTTGTTGTTGTTGCTGCCGTTGCTGTTTTTGCCGTTGTTGCTTTTTGTTGTTGTTGTTGTTGTTGTTGTTGTTGTTGTTGTTGTTGTTTCAAAGTTTTGTCACGTGCAGCCATACATGTACAACAGCAGTGAAACGCTTTTTCTGGTCTGTTCCCCGACGGTGCTTCTTAATAAAAGGAAAAATATAAATAAGATGAAATAAACGCAACAAAAAATAAGGACAAATAACAGCAGAAACAGAATTAAAAGTGTATGGAATGTGGTCTGTTTAAACCAGCAGGAGAATGTATGTACATGATAAATACGTGCAAAAGATGATTCTGTACATCATGCAAATGCAGCTTCAGATGACTGTCCATAGTTCTGTCCACAGTGGCAGAGCCAGGGGGCGGGGCCACAGTGGCCATGGCCACGAGAAGAAAGCCTGGCCGCCACACACGGCATCAACTCCCAGGTTGTTCTTTTTTTTATTTATTATTGTGCGGAACCATTTCTGCCCTGCCGCCGCAGCATGCCGCAGCTCGTTAAGCAACCGCAGCTCGTTAAGCATGCTGCAGCTCGTTAAGCACGGAGCCAGCGTGTGCAGAGAAACTTTAGCTGAGCTGGAGCTTCATGTGTGCTCACAGCTTCAGACGAGTTTTTACACTTTTAAGAAGAGACACAGGTTTTCCGTAATAACGTAATATATATTTAGAAATTCCCATTTTCTTTTTTGCTTGAAGTTTTTCTTACATTTTTTCAAAGAGGATAATCAGTTACCGTTATTTCTGCTGACTAGACTATTTTTAGATAATTTTCCTTGATTTTAGCTAAAAGCCTCTAAACTGCTGAATTGTCTAAACAACATGTCTGATGGTGTGTTGGTGCTCATTACACATCATTGATGCTTGAAAAAAGGTCATATTTAGCTACAACACGCAGAAAACACCTGAACAAAACACCAGTTAAGATGCTACCCCAGAAAACTGTCTGGCTCCGCCCCCGCCTGTACATAGCGCAAATCAGCTTCAGATGACTGACTGACCTTGTGTGTGTGTGCGTGTGTGTGTGTGTGTGTGTGTGTGTGCGTGTGTGTGTGTGTGTGTGTGTAGTTGGTCTGACAGACACTTTTGCACCAACACGGTGTGATTGCTCTGCAGCCTTTATTTAAAACCAGTTTTTATTTGAGGTTTTGTGGTCTTTTCGTTCCTGAGGTGCTGAAACCTGCAGAGATTCTCTACCTGCTGGCTGCTATCCATGATTGTGGCTTTAAGGCTGCTCAGACTTTCCTCTTCACAACAGGAAAAAAGCCGTTTGAGGGTTTGTGGCATCGTGAGGAGTTTGAAGGACATGAAGTTGGAAAATGAAAAACTGAAATTCCTCTGTTTCAGCTTTCTATGTCAGGCTCACTACTTATCAGTCAACCCTTGTCTGTGCCTACTTCTGTGTTCATAACGGTGTCTTGCGTCTTGTCTCTCCTCAGAGTTGCTGACGGACACAAAGATTCAGCTTCCTGTCAGCTCTGAGCGTCTGAATAACATGGAGGATCAGCAGGAGGGAGATGCTGAGGACGTTTCGTGTCCGGTGACGCCTCGTTCTGGTTCGCCCGCCGACGTTCCGCCGGCCTCGCCAGGCTGCTCGCTCACCCACAGCGACAGGAAAGATGATGAAGATGATGACCTGGACAGTGACTGGACCAAAAAGCGACGCCCCAAAACACCAAAGCTGAAGAGGAAAAAGAAGGCGAGGGGACGGCCGCCACTCGGCGTCGGACTGAAAGTGAAGACGTCAGCTGTGGAGTCGAGTCAGTGTCGAGTCTGTTCTCGATCTCTGCAGGGAAAAGGCTTCCTGCTGAAACACGCCCTGAAGGTCTGCCGCAACAACCCAGACTGCCGCTGCGGTTTCTGCGGCCACAGTTTCAGCTCCGCCCATGAGTTGGCGGCTCACCTCCAAACGCACCAAGACAGCAGCAAGACGTGTTCGTACTGCGGGAAAACCTTCCAGTCCATGAAGGCTCAGGAGCTTCATGTCCGCCTGCACACCGGCGAGAAGCCATACAGCTGCGACGTCTGCGCAAAGACGTTCTGCCAGAAGGGGAACCTGAGCTCGCACATGCGCATCCACGCCACGGAGAAACCGTTCAAATGCAAAGAGTGTGGCCGAGCCTTCTGCCACTCGTCCTCTTTGGAGAGACACATGGAGGTCCACGGTGGCGAGGGCTCCCACAGGTGCGGCGAGTGTGGACAGGAGTTTGGAAAGGAGTTTTATTTGAAGCGGCACATGAAGAGTCATCATAAGGACGGCGCCAACGGAGAGAAGAAATCCCGAAACTCCTCGTTGTCCCACTGCTGCCGCGTCTGCGGTCAGAGGTTCGTTAGGAAGACCTTCTTAGCAAAACACGTAGAAACTCACCTGAAGGAACCGGAGCGCCGCTGCGGCCTGTGCGGACTCGAGTACGAGTCTGTCGAGAGCCTCGCCAACCATCTGCGCTCTCACCGCGAACTCAGCAACACCTGCCACGTCTGCGGGAAAGGCTTCCCGGGCCACGCGGCGCTGGAGATGCACCTGAGGATCCACACCGGCGAAAAGCCATACACCTGCAGCTTCTGCGGCAGAGCCTTCAATCAGAGTGGAAACCTGAAGATGCACCTGAAGATCCACATGGGAGAGCGTGCCTTCTCCTGTAGCATCTGTGGAAAAGGCTTCACCCAGAAACAGACCCTGGACACGCACATCCGCTTCCACAAGAAAGAGCGGCTCTACCTGTGCCAGGTGTGCGGGAAGGGCTTCATGCAGGACGTGGACCTGAAGAGACACATCCTGATCCACACCGGAGAGAAACCCTACAGCTGCCGCGCCTGTGGGAAGAGCTTCCAAGCCAAACGCTCGCTCAACCTGCATCTCAAAGTTCATGCCGCGGGGGAGGAGGCGGAGCCAGAGCCAAGCCACGCCTCTGAGCTGAGGAGGAGAGAAAGTTTCCAACCAGGCTTCATCCAGCTGTAAAGTATTTGGGGGGGATCATCATCATCATCTCCTTCTTCATCATTCTGTCTTCTGCTGGTTTGTGGAGCTCAGAGCATCAAAACTAAAAGTCCTGTCAGAAATCTTTGTTTTATTTGGTATAAACTCCAAATGTTTCTTTTCTCTGTGGTTCATTCTCAAATATTCCTCACGCTGAGTTAGAGCTGTGATATTTTGTCTAATTATTATATGACTAAAATTTATCATTTCACGATATTGACAATGTTTCAGCGTGACGAAGACGTGTTGATGAATCTTCACATCATGACAACAAGAAGAAACTAAACATCACGTCTGAAAGTATCAGCTCAGCGTCTGATTATTTCCTGTTGTCTGAAATGCTTCAGCTACAAGCTAACAGCTACAAGCTAACTGGCTAACAGCTACAAGCTAACTGGCCAACAGCTAAAGGTGGAAATCAACAAATTAGTTTCTCCACCTGAAGCAGAAACACCTGGTGAATACCAAGAAAGTCACATGAGGAGGAGAGCCAATCAGATGATTTGAGACACAAAACAAACAGGAAGTGATGCTGACTCAGTCTAGCATAGCTGGAGCATTAGCTAGTTGTACTTCCTGTGACAGAACACTCTAATGGTGGAGTGAAATTAGCTTAGCAGTGACTTGTTGTGATGTATGAACAGTGTTAGCTTAGCCGCTAGCAGTGTTAGCTTAGCTGCTACACTAACTTCAGCTGAGTTCTTGTCTTGTGGTGGATTTGGACTTCAGAGCGTATTTAAGTTTAGCATCATAGAGGCTAATTAGCATCATAACCTGCCAAAGATCAGATCTGATGACATCATCAGTCATTTTATTGATGTTTTATAACGACTGAAGACGAGCAGCTAAAGCTAATCTGAGTTACTGTTTACAAGCTAAAATATTACAGCATTTATTATTTCTACTTTTACTGAATGAAAAACTGTTTCTACTTTTACTCTGATTAATTTTACTCATGTTGGTACAGTTTGCTGTGTTGTTTATTTCTAAAATCACCATGACAACATTTTTCATATCAAATGATCTACAGAAATCAGGGTATAATTTTAGAGATGTATCACCTGCGATGATTAAAGTTTCTTAAATGAAAGTCAGTGTGACTTTTTTCTGTTTTAATTTATCAGCCGTTATTTTTGCAATGTAAATGTTTTTTTTTAAAATCATATTTCATGACTTTTTGTCATCGTATTGATGTTAATCTAAGAGGAGTGTGTTTGTTGCAGTGGAGGGAAGGTGGCGTCACCGTGGAAATGCTGTGCGTCATGGCTCTGAGACTGGGACTGTAGAAATAAAGATGTTGGTGTTGCTTCACAGAATTATGAAACAGTTTGTCTTAGAAATAAACTTCCTGCTTTGACTTTATTTTCTGAGCATCAAGGGAATCTGAAATGATGATGTCATCAGCACAGCATGTCATATCCACCCCTTTCTAAAAAAAAAAACCTTTATAAAAGTTAAACTTAAAAAGAAAAAAACTTTATAAAAGTTAAAAACAAAAAGCAGTATTCAGGATGTGAAAATGTTTAATCATTCAGCTCGATATCGATTAATCAAACTGATGTGGAAACATTTAAAAATAACAACTAATTAAAACTGAAGTTAATCAAATTGGTGCGACAGAGCAACAGATCGTCATGGAAACGAGATTTACATCAGGTTCACTATTCTGGATTCTTAGCGGGTTGTAAGTAAAAGAATAGCTGTAAGGAAAAGAACAGAATGAAATAAAAGAACTGCTCACACACATGATCTCACACAAACACACACATGATCTCACACATACACAAAGACACACACATGACCATGTTTTTACTTAGTAAAAGCACCATATCTTATTTTTGCTTTAACGGTACTATTCTGTAAGCCTGTCATTTAATTTAGAAATGGAAGGCTGACTGCCTGAATTTAATTTTTTTGTTTTCATTTTTTAATTTCCATTTCCTTTCCTAGTTTATCTTACATTGTTCTGTTGTGTTACAGAATACACTTAAATAAAACTATAAAATATATAAAGGTTATCTTATTGATATTTATTTTCTCTTGTCTTTATGTGCACATTTGGCATTGAAGTAATCCAAAAGTAACGGAAAGTAAGCAAGTTACATTCCTTTAATATTGCTGTAGTTGGATTACGTTGCTGATTACATTTTTAGCAGGTAATTAGTAACTGGATTACATTTTTAAAGTTACCCTCCCAGCCCTGCTTATGGAATACCCATTGTGCCAAAATTAAAAGAATAAAGAAATAAATGTGGAAATATAAAGAAGAATAAATAAATATGGAAATATAAAGAATAAATAAAAGAATAAATAAATATGGAAATATAAAGAGGAATAAATGTGGAAATGTAAAGACATTTAAAAAATACATAAAATAATAATTATGAGCATTTTTATTTTCACATTTATTTGTTCATTTATGTATATATTTCTGTATATATATTTATTCATTTTTCCCATTTAAATTTCTGTATTAATTTCCTTATATTTTTGTCATTTTTTCTATTTATGTTTTATAGTTTCATTTATTTGCTTTTATATTTATTTCTGAAATTTATAGTATATATTTTTCTGTTTATTTCCCGATATATTTTTGGATTTATTTTTGTGGGCCAAGCTGTCAATCACCTGGCTGTGGGCGGGTCTTCCTCCTTGCAGCCCGCACAGCCAGCTGCTGGCGGAGCTCTGAAAACGTCCTAAAAAGCTTTAATCAGCATTATTTTAACCAGTCGAACATATTTTCAAAATCTAAGCAGCGACTTTCTTTGGCTAAAAATTCAGTTGGACTCTGGATAGTTACGAGTTGCTGACCTTTGACCTATCTGTGTTACTTGTACACAACACATTTCTTTGAAGTCGTGAGTCATCTCGTGAGTTTCGAGTCACGTGCTACGTTAAGTTTGCTGTTTTAAACCAGCTTCCGGTCCCGTTTTCAAAGCAAAACAGCCAGTATGGCGTTGATTATGTAAATAAATCTTTATTTCAGTGTGAATTTATTTTAAGTAATTAGTTAATGTGGACTAGTAACGGTGCTGTTATATTAGAAAGATGAAAACACGGCCAGAGATACAGAATGTCCCCAAAAAACTGAAGGAAATCTAAAGTTTAAAAAAAAAGTCTGTTTACAAAAAGTGCAAATTTACATTCAGTGTTATATTTATGTAAAGTATTGCGTACATATATTTCGTAGTTTGTCTTAAAAAGTACGTCCTTTGCTTGAAGTGGAGGAGAAAATAGTTCAACAGTTATCGTTTCCCTCTGCAGCACTTTTATTTTGAAAGTTCCGGTGTTGTAGGAAGGCGGATCAGCTGTTTCCTCTGTTTGCGCCCAGCAAAAATGGCGCAGATGCAGATATTGCGTCTGCACGTTAACGCTCTTTTAACGGCGGCAACCGATGAGATTTTCCGTCTGTTTGCCACAACGATCCGAGAACACGAAGAGGAAGTCTCCCGGTTAAAATGGGAGCTGGACCGGCAGCGCAGAATGCTGAACGGTACCGGCGGACCGGAGGACAGACCGGCAGGTACCACCATTCATGGTTTGTTTGTATAAACACGCCGCNAAAAGTAGAACAGTCGACATTTTCAAAAGAAAATGTGTGTGTGTGTGTGCGTGCGTGCGTGCTGGGTCTGTTTGCTGTACCTCTCATAGTTTGTAATTCAGACACAAACAGAATGTGACAAGCTGACGTCACACATCACTGAGGTCGACTGATGACTCATGTTTTGCACACGTCTGCTGCACGTGTCCACCATGTTTGGTAAAAGTAGACTAATTCCTTTATGAGGAGCATGGCTCATTTATTGAATGAGCCACACCCACTCAACTTTCAATGTGGCACAGCATGGCGTGGCGTGGCGGTATGTTTGAGCCCCGTGATGCAAACGGAGTCAGTATTCAGAAATGGGAGCTCTGTGGTCGTCGTGCTGTTTATATAACTTTATTCGGTTTTGTCAGTTTTGCTGCAGAACTCCACCAAAGAAGAAGAAGAGCAGGAGCAGAAGTGGAGTTCCTGTCTGGACAGCCTGCACATTAAACAGGAAGAAGGCGGAGCTTCAGGTTCTGAGGAGACTGATACAACATTCAGACCAAATCCTGACAGTCTGATGGATGACAGAAGTCCTTCATCCAATCACGTTCCATCTCACAACGAGGACGAGCTTCCTCCAGGCTCCGCCCCTCAGCAGGTGAAACCTCAGTCTAACGTCATTCAGACCGAACAGGAGGACTCGTGTGTCAAACAGGAAGTGGAGCAGCAGGACGTTCACGTCCAACCAGAAAACCTTCTGCAGCCAACAGGTGAGTCCAACATCTGTAAGTCCACACACACACACACACATACACACATATACACACATACACATAAACACACACACATATACACACATGCACATGCACATACACACACACATATACACACATACACACACATACACACACACATACACATGCACACACACACACACATACACATACACACACACATATACACACACATTCACACATACAAACATACACACACACACACACACACATACACACACACACATATACACACATACACACACACACACACATATATACACACACACACACACACATATACACACATACACACACACACACATATACACACACACACAGACACACACATGCACACGCACATACATACATACATAAATAACCCTAACCCTGCATACCTGCGTACGTGTGTACCTGTGTACCTGTATACCTGTGTACCTGCGTACCTGCGTACCTGTATACCTGTGTACCTGCGTACCTGCGTACCTGTGTACCTGCGTACCTATGTACCTGCTTACCTGTGTACCTGCGTACCTGCGTACCTGCGTACCTGTGTACCTGCGTACCTGTGTACCTGCGTACCTGCGTACCTGTGTACCTGCTTACCTGTGTACCTGTATACCTGCGTACCTGCGTGCGGTTCTGTTGGTAGCGTTTGGCAGAACTCAGCATGATCTTGTTTTCTGTTGCTTCAGGTTTCCTGCAGCGTTCCACAGACCAGCAGCAGGATTGGGGGTGGAGCTCCAGTCTGGACCATTCACACGTTAAACAGGAAGAGGACAGAGCTTTAAGACCACCAGCTCCTGAGTGCCCGATGGAGAGCAACAACGATAAAAGAATTCCTTTGACCAATCAGATCCAGGCTAGCAGGGAGGAGGAGGAGGAGCTTCTCCTGGAGTTTTCCCAAAAACTTCCACATGGTGAGTTTGATCCGACTCGGATCAAAGACTTCCTTCGTTCAGCGTGTTCTGATGAGAGCGAAGATAGCGAAAGCTGCAACGGACAGGAAGAACTGCTGACAGCAAATCAGAGGCAGCCGAGTCTCCACGGCGACCATTCAGAGTCCGCAGAGCGTTCGGTCCCGGCAAACAGGAAAAGGTTTCCTTCAGGACAGAAAGCGTTCCGCTGCTCAGGCTGCAGGAAAGAGTTCAGCACAGAATCGTCTCTGAAACGACACGCCAAAGCAGGAAAACTCGCTTCCTGCAGCTTCAGTGCACAGAAGGAACCCGTCAAATCCTTCTGCTGTCACGTGTGTGGGAGTTACTTCTACACGCAGGGAATTCTGGTGAGACACGCCAGAAATCACTGCAAGGATGTGCTGAGTCGCTGCGGCGCCTGCGGAGAAACTCTGGAGTCCAGCGACAGCCTGAGAGATCACCTCCGCTTACACAAAGAGACGGGAAGCACCTGCGACGTCTGCAGCAAGAAATGCAGCTCCATCAAGAGGATGGAGATCCACAAACGCACCCACACGGGCGAACGCCCGTACAGCTGCTCCTTCTGCAGCAGAGATTTCAGCAGGAAGGAAAGTCTGGAACGCCATGTCAAGATCCACACAGGAGAGAAGCCGCATGCATGCAGCCTCTGCACCTGTAGCTTCACCAGGAAGGAGTACCTGGACAAACACCTGAGACTCCACGCAGACCACAGCGCTGCAGGTGCTGCTGCAGGTGCTGCTGCAGGTGCTGCAGGAACAGTTTCATTCATTATGATGTTTTAAAAGAAAACATGAAGTTGATGTTCTCAGTTCTTGTTCCCACGCAGAACCTGATCCAGAACTCTCTGGATGGATCAGGACTGTAAGCCCGCATCACGCTAGCACTTATTACGCCGAGATTTTAAAGCAAAGAATTAATTTCAATGTAATTTGCGTGAATACTGGATTCGCTCGTGGGGATGAACTAAGTTCATGCGATGAACTTTGGTGAACTTAAATGTGAACTTGTGCAGCTTTCTGATCAGAAACATCTTGATGCTGCTGAGCTATGAGGGAACGCAGGAAACCGGAGTCCAACAGGAGGAGGCGTCTATTCGCTCAACATCTGATTTTGTTCAATCTGCTCAGCTGGAGTTTAAAACACGCAGAAAACACGCAGCATGTTTACAGTTATGAGATGGTAAACATACCTGACTTTATGTCCATTTATTGTCTGGTCTGAGCTAGCTATTTTTCTTGTAGTTAGCCAACCGGCTAGCTAGCTATGGCAATATTACCAGTTAGCTCATGCAGCTAGCTGCTAGCTTGCATGGTAGGAAGCCGCTGACAGCTTGTTGAGCGTTTGGTTATAAAGCGTTATAAAGCGTTTGGTTATGAGCATAAAAACACAATCAGTCCCATAATAAGTACAAGTTTATGAAGCTAATGATGTGTCGTTGTTGTTGTTGTTGACGACGCTGTCAGAGATGCTGACTCAGCAGCAGGAAGTCACTGCATCAACAAGCATCCAGCGAAGACGTGAATATTAAACTCACGTTCATGTTCCTGCTGCGACTCTGAGATGATGGATTCTGATTGGCTGATCTGAGACTTCAGCTTTAGTCTGTTAACACAATCATGATCATATATCAGGTAAAATGCTTTTATTCCCTCTCCTGATTGGTTCCTTTTATTCCTGGCAGGAAGTGGGAGGAGGATCAGCTGATCTTTATTTTGGTTGGTTAGAATCATGTTGATATTATGATTGTTAAACTTACTTTGTTTTTATGTTTTATGCTGATATATTACTTTTGACTTGAAATTTGTTGGTTATAAAATGTTTAACATATTCTGTCTTCATTTTAAGGGTTAAATCACTTTTTCTATTTTCTGTAAATGTTTAATGTTTTGCATATAATATATTTGATAGAAATGTTTTGTTTTTTTTTACAATTTATCATTTCGTTTAGCTTTAACTTAGAATATGTTGTATTTATGGTTCTTGTCATTTTTGAAATTATATTTCAGCTGAAGAAACGATCAATACAGACAAATACTGTATGATCACACACACACACACACACACACACACACTCACACACGTGCTCATACATACACACCAGCAGGTGGCAGCAAACACACAAACTTGTACAGCAGAATAAAACAAAGTAAACCCCAGAACAAAATGTTTCAGAATCAAACTGAAACAGAGTCATTGCTGTGATGTCATCATGCTGTGATGTCATCATGCTGTGATGTCATCATACTGTGACATCACACTGACATCTTCCTGTGATGTCATCATTCTGTGACATCATCATCGTGCTGTGACATCACACTGACCTCGCACTGTGACATTGTGATGTCATGGTGCTGTGATGACATCGTGACACGTCATTGTTAGTGATCTCAGTGTGAGAACATTTCATCACTGTTCAGTTTCTGCTTCAATGTGGGAGGTTAAAGGTCAAACCACAGAAGAGTTTTTACCGATAGAAGCATCAGAGAATATCCTTCCTGTCTCTGTCTTTGACCTCATAGATCATGTGACATGTTTTGGATGATTGACAGCTGCATTTTCAGTTCATGTTTATCCTGTTTTCTACAAAAACAAACAATGAGCTTCAGTGTGTAAATGAAACGCACACAAACTTCATAACAATTATACAAACAAGCCTGTGTGTGTGTGTGTGTGTGTTCATTTATAACAAAGTCATATGGGGGAGGACCTGAGGCCATGGAACAGAGTGGGAGTGTGTGTGTGTGTGTGGGTGTGGGGGTGTGTGTGTGTGTGGGTGTAGGTGGATGCTTACTCTGATAATTTCCAGGAAGAGGTGTGTGTGTGTGTTACTAAGTGACTTCCTGGTTTACCGAGTGTATCCTGTTAAGGTGTGTGAGACCCCATCAACACACACACACACACACACACACACACACACACAGACACAGAGTGGGTCATGGTAAAGTTTCCAACATGATGTGTCTGATCTACAAGACAGGAAACTACTGCAGGAAACTGTGTGTGTGTGTGTGTGTGTGTGTGGAACAGATTGGCACACACACACAGAGGTTAGACTAAAAACAGGAACAATCAAAAAACAACAAAAAGACAGATTTCCATCAATACTGGATCAATAGATCAAAACTTTATCAATACTGTCAGAGTTACTTCCTGTGTTCAGGTTCTCACCAGCATCACGCTAACAACCGTCACACGTGAGCTTGGCTGTGGCTACATGGCAATTAAAGCATTGCTAGGTGACCAATCAGATGTTACTAGGTGGTTGCTCGAGTGTCGTTCAGGTTTTGTATTAACTTGCTAAGTTGATCCTGACTCTAGCCAATCAGATGCTGTCACGACTAAAACACGCAAAAACATACAAAACATGCAAAACACAACACGTAAAACACGCAAAACACACAAAAACACAGACCATGCAACACAACACATAAAACACACAAACACACACAAAACATGCAAAAACATAAAAACACAAAACAACACGCTAAAACATGCAAAACAACAACAGATAAAACATGCAAAAACATACAAAACACGCAAACACAACATGTAAAACAAAACTCCCAATGAAAACTTCTCACAAACACAGTAACACACACAAATACACACACATAGTAACAGACACACATATACATACAGTAACACACAAATACACACACAGTAACACACACACATATACATACAGTAACACACAGTAAGAAACGCAAACACATTAACAGACACAAATACATACACACAGTAACACGCACATACACAAACACACAATAACAGACACAAATACACACAGTAACACGCACACAGTAACAGACACAAATACACACAGTGACACATAGTCAAACAGTGATACAACACACACACACGTCGCCTTGATAGTAATTGAATATTCTTTGTCAGACACGCACAGTCACCCCGCCCCCCTACGCACGCGCACACGTGTGTATGAGTGTGTGTGTTTGTTGCAAGTCATATATTTATGTGTATGCTCACTTGCGTAAGTGCACGTGTGCGCGTGCTCGTAGGTGCCGCGGTGCAGAACGGCAGAGAGGAGAGCTGGAAAATCACCGGGAAGGATTCGGTGAGGCGGAAACGTTCCGGGACAAAAGCAGCGGAAGGTTTTTCTTCTGGACGCAGAGAAACGGATCGGTGAGCCGCGTTTTCATTTTCGTAAAAACAAAATGATCCGAAACCGGTTTAAAGCTGACGCCGCAGAAAGTTCAGTGTTACTGCAGAGTATTGATAAAAAGATGATTGATTATGTTGATCAGAAACAAAGTTCTGCTGATTGGAAAGATAAAAAATGCAGCTTTCAGCGATTTTCTGATTCTTTAAAATATAAAATGTTTAAGATTTAAATCTGGAACGTTTCCGTCTCTGACAGAACATACACACACACACACGATACACACAAACAAGCGTGGAAACACAAATCTGCGTGTGTGTGTGTACACAAAGTTTTCAGACCTTCACTTTCTGCACCTTTTATTGTTGTCGATTTAATTTTAAAAGGATAAAATTAATATTTTTGGCGTTAGTTTTTTTTTTTTTTTAATTATTATTGCTATTGGTCCAAACTGAAGTCACGTGATCAAAACCTTCAGCCAGAAACAGGATGAGGACCAAGCTGTCAATCATTTTTCATTTCTTTCACACAAAATGCATCAACAACCACATTTTCTAAAACACATGAACTCTTTTCTGCTTCATATCCTCCACCTGCAGCACATGTTAACACGCTAACACACTTTTTTCAACACGGTTAAAAACATTCAGAACAGAATGACAGCAAATTTCCTGCATTTCTGCAGTAACCATGTTAAAATATTTAGAAAATCTCAGCAGCATATTTACAATAGAAATAATCATCCAAACAGCTGACTGAGTTCCAGCGTGAAGCCTCAGGTGTTTTTAGGTGGTTACCAAACAGAATGACGGTTTGAAACAGGAAGGAAGACGTGCTGGTGGGAGCGCCAAGCCTAATGCTAATGCTAATGCTAACCCAGCCCTGGAATTTAAGGAAATTTTTTTTTTTTTTAACTTTTTATTTTTCATAACTTCAGTAAATCACAATCTGAAGCAAATTGCTGCATTTCTGATTCATGCTCATTACATACATACTTACGTGTTACATACGTGACTTTAGTAGTCAGTAAGGTGAAAAGGTGTTATTCTATAATGAAATACTGATTTATGTGAAAAATCATTCAAACTTCAAAGATAGNGTGAAAAGGTGTTATTCTATAATGAAATACTGATTTATGTGAAAAATCATTCAAACTTCAAAGATAGAAGTTCATCATGTATGTAACGTTGCCTGCTGTTGTTGTGTTAAGGTGGAATGACCTTATTCTGAGACGCGTATGAAGCGTTAAGGTGGTCTGAGTGAGTTTTGGAGGTCAGATGAACTGTTCGGCTAACATGCGTGTTGTGATGCAGCCTGTATGAAGAGTTTAGAAAACATGGCTTCAGTGTTGACCCATGCTACAGTAACTAATACTGACAAAGTGAAAACATGTTAGAAATTTTTACGTGTTAAAAATGAAAACCTGAAATCTGTCCTTTCCATGAGTATCAGACCTTAATTCAGGACTCTGTAGACCCCCTTTGGCAGCAGGTCCAGCTGCCAGTCTTCTTGGTTCGTCTCTACGACCTTTGACCCCTGGATTTGGGCCGTTTATCCCGTTCTTCCTGCAGATCCTCTCAGGCTCCGTCAGGTTGGATGGAAGCGTCTGAACTCCGTCTTCAGGTCTGTCCTCAGATGTCCTGTGGGGTTTAAGTCTGGGCTTTGGACACTCAGGGACAGACAGAGACGTGTCCTGAAGCCGCTCCAGCGTTGTCTCGGCCGGATGCTTCAGGTTGTTGTCGTGCTGAAAGGTGAACGTCGGCCCGGTCTGAGGTCGCTGACCTCTGGACCAGGTTTTCTTCTCTGGATCTGTTGCGTCAGTCCGTCCGTCCTTCCCTCAGATCTGGCCTTGGTCAAGGAGACGACCAAGAACCCAGCGGTCACTCAGAGACATTCTGAAGTCCTCTGCAGAGACGGAGAACCTGCCGGAAGGACGACCGTCTCAGCAGCATCAATCAGGCCTTTACGGTAGAACGGCTGACAGAAGTCTCCTGAGAAAAAGGCCGATGGACAGCGTTTAAAGGACTCTGAGAGCGTGAGGACAAGGACTGATGAGACAAAAACTGAACTCTTCAGCAGGACTAACTCCATGTCTGGGAACACCTGGCTGCTCTTCACCTGGATAACACCATCCCTACGGTGAAGCATGGCAGCAGCATCACGCTATGGCTGCTTCTCAGCAGCAGGGAGACGGTCAGACCTGAGGGACGGACGGACGGACACAACAGATCCAGAGAAGAAAACCTGGTCCAGAGGTCAGCGACCTCAGACCGGGCCGACGTTCACCTTTCAGCACGACAACAACCTGAAGCATCCGGCCGAGACAACGCTGGAGCGGCTTCAGGACACGTCTCTGTCTGTCCCTGAGTGTCCAAAGCCCAGACTTAAACCCCACAGGACATCTGAGGACAGACCTGAAGACGGAGTTCAGACGCTTCCATCCAACCTGACGGAGCCTGAGAGGATCTGCAGGAAGAACGGGATAAACGGCCCAAATCCAGGGGTCAAAGGTCGTAGAGACGAACCAAGAAGACTGGCAGCTGGACCTGCTGCCAAAGGGGGTCTACAGAGTCCTGAATTAAGGTCTGATACTCATGGAAAGGACAGATTTCAGGTTTTCATTTTTAACACGTAAAAATTTCTAACATGTTTTCACTTTGTCAGTATTAGTTACTGAGTGCAGGTTAATGGTTAAAATGGTAATTTAATCTATTTAAATTAAATCTACAACAATAAAATACAGGAAGTGAAGGTCTGAGACTTCCTGGAGGCTGTNTCTATTTAAATTAAATCTACAACAATAAAATACAGGAAGTGAAGGTCTGAGACTTCCTGGAGGCTGTGTGTGTCTGTGTGTGTGTGTGTGTGTGTGTGAGACTGAATTGATGTTTTGCAGCTGTTAACATTTTGCAGTTTTTTTCTGCTGGCGTGTATTTCCTGTTGGAAACACACGTTACTGTGTGCAGCTCCGTGTTTGATCCGTGAACTGAAGTTATTTTGACAGAAGCCGTGTTACAGATGCCGTGTTCTCTGATGATTATTTATCTCAAACACGTTTCACGTCTCTACACGCTGATTTTTATGTTGTACTGGATGAACTGAAACCAATGTCAGTCTGGAAGGTAGGAAAAACAATTCTAATATTTACTGCTGCAGTAGGATGTTTGGAAAATTGATGTTAGTAATGTAACATGTATGTAGGTTGTATTTATTGGGCTCAAACATGTAAAATCACCGGTATGCTCCTTTAAATATAACATGAAGTTCGTTAGAGAAGCTTTAATTAGTCTGAGTGTGGAAACACCTTTTTGTTGCTGATGATTTTTAATTGGATTTTAATTTTTTTGTGTATGTGGTGACGCTTTACAGCATCTGTTCTGACAGGAAGTCCATCAGCCAGGTGAGCCATGTTGTCCAGGTGGCCCTGCCCCTCAGCACTCATCCTCCTCTTGCACCTCCTGGTCCTGCAAACGTCGGAGTCCTCATTCTCCTCCGCCAACAAAACCAAAGAGCTCCAGGAGGTCACGCTGGCAGCCATCTTGCCTCTTACCAACACAGACTATGCGTGGGCGTGGCCTCGCGTGGCGCCGGCACTGTACCTGGCTATTCAGCGGGTGAATGCTGACCCATGGCTGCTGCCTGGACTCCGCCTCCACCTCGTATACGGCAGCTCAGAGAACCGTGAGGGCTTCTGCTCTGACTCCATGGCGCCCCTTGTAGCTGTCGACCTTAAGCTGTCACATGACCCTTGGGCTTTCATTGGCCCTGGCTGTGACTACTCCTCCTCACCTGTTGCCCGCTTCAGCACCCATTGGGAGGTTCCCATGGTGACGGCAGGTGCACGAGCCATTGGCTTCGGGAACTACACGGCAGTCACAAACACAGGCCCCACCCACAAGAAGCTGGGTGAGTTCGGCCTGAAGATCCAGGAGCACTTTGGCTGGCAACAGAACGCCATGCTGATTTTTAGCGACAACAAGGACGCCAACGATGACCGGCCCTGCTACTTCGCTATAGAGGGGCTGTACACGTTGCTCGGCAACCACAACATCACCATCCATGACCACGTCATCGGGTATGACAGCGTGAACTACCAGGAGCTGGTCCAGGAGATCCGAGACCACGGCCGAGGTGTTCCATCCTCCTCTCCTCTTATTCCCTTTCCTTTTGTTCCACAGTTCACACACACACACACACACACACACACACACACAGGGGGTCCTGGTCTATTTGATTTGTAGAAGCTGATATGATGTGTGTGACGCAAAACAGAGAGAGAGAGAGAGACAGAGACTATAATGCTGATTAAATCACACACACACACACACACACTGTAGCACGTATTTTTAATCTCACACACACACTAACTGCTCCTGTCATCCTCTAAGTGAGACCATCTGTTGCCACCAGCAACGCTCGATGGCACTGAGAGTAATTACCTGTGTGTGTGTGTGTCTGTGTGTGTGTGTGAGAGAGAGAGAGAGAGAGAGAGAGAGAAAGANCCTGTGTGTGTGTGTGTCTGTGTGTGTGTGTGAGAGAGAGAGAGAGAGAGAGAGAGAGAAAGATTTGAATTGGTTCTTGATTGCAGTAATATTATGTAATTTGTTCATCTTTTACTAAAACCCAAAAAGCGACAGTAATGCTGGAGTTATGCTTTTAATTTGTAGTTATGCTTTTAATTTGTAGTAGTAACACAAATTGTTATCATTGGACAGTTGTTGGACTGTCTTTTGGACAGTTGTGTTGTCTTTGGACAGTTGTTGGACTGACTTTTGGACAGTTGTTGTGTTGTCATTGGACAGTTGTTGGACTGTCTTTTGGACAGTTGTTGTGTTGTCTTTGGACAGTTGTTGGACTGTCTTTTGGACAGTTGTTGGGTTGTCTTTGGACAGTTGTTGGACTGTCTTTGGACAGCTGCTGGGTTGTCTTTGGACAGTTGTTGGACTGTCTTTTGGACAGTTGTTGGGTTGTCTTTGGACAGTTGTTGGACTGTCTTTTGGACAGTTGAATGTTGGGTTTCCGTTTCCTTCCCTTCAAACCTTCCTTATTTCCTTTCCTCTTCCTCATTTCACCTTGGGAAAGTGAAATGATTGGTTCTGACTTGTTCGTCTCTCGTATCTCTCTGTCCCCCTTTGTCCTCAGTGGTGTACATGTGTTGTACCTGGGAAGTCTTCAGGAAGTTGATGGTCCACTTCTGGAAGGAGGGTGTTTCGTTGGAGGACTTTGTTTTCTTCTTCATTGATCTTTTTGGTGAGGGGATAAGGGGGCGGGGTCCTGTCAGGCCGTGGTACCGTGGCGACCATGACGACTTCGCTGCCCAGGATGCCTTCAAGGTAGGACGGACATGTGACCCTTGATCTTGTTCAGTGTGTGTGTGTGTGTGTNGTGTGTGTGTGTGTGTGTGTGTGTGTGTGTGTGTGTGTGTGTGTGTGTGAGATGGGGTTATATATATTTATGCTGTTGGTTTTGGTTTTATGTATTTATTTTTGCTCGTTTTTATGTTGTTTTGATAACTTGTCATTTCAGAGTCCAACACAGATGTCCCTATGGGACAAATAAAGTATGTCTTACCTCTCTCTCTCTCTCTCTCTCTGTCAGAGCGTAAAGGTCCTGTCTTACCTGGAACCTGTCAGTTCTGATTATCAGGACTTCGTTGAGACTCTGAAGATCGATGCTCAGAACATGTTTAACTTCACGCTCCACGACTCTCTGGTATGATACAGAGTGTGTGTTTGTGTGTTTGTGTGGTTTTTGCATGTTTTCCTGCAGAGATGAATCAGAACACAGTTTGTGCTGACATGTAAGCAGGCATGTGGCTGCAGCACTTCTTATTGACATGTTCTACGCCAGCGGCTTCCAAACCTTATCATGTGACGGACCACTATGTCGTTGCGTTGCGGTTTATATGACATGAGATCTGTTGGCAGATTGCAGCTCAGAGCGCCACCGTGTGGCCGCATGCAGCACTTCCTGTTTTTGCTCATAAATCCTGATATGACAGAATTTTTTCCTGGATTCTTTGGTTTAATTCAGATGAACATGTAGCCAAAATCATGGACCCTGTCATCCAATCAGAATGAGTCATCCTGTCATCCAATCAGAATTAATCACCCTGGCATCCAGTCTACTCTGTGGATTCTGATTAAAGGATCATTCCACCCATTTAGCATGTTTGAGCCTAATATATTCAGTTTTCATACATGTAACGTTACATTGATCATTTCTCAAAGCATACTACTGGAACGGTGAATTAAAAATGTTTTTCCTACCTTCCAGACCT
>VXCM01007849.1:0-19502 GCA_014773175.1 Lucifuga dentata
ACATGAAGTTAGTTGGTGTGAGAGAAGAGGAAGCAGAGGATAGGGTTAGATGGAGGCAGATGATTCACTGTGGTGACCCCTGAAGGGAAAGCCGGAAGGAAAAGAAGAAGAATAGTACATCAGTAATGGCTTAGAAGTATTCGTAGTGTATTATTAAATTTGTATTTTTTTTTTTTTTTTTTNTTTTTTTTTTTTTTTTTTTCCCCTTGCTGACTGAAAATGGATATGTTAGGAACATGGCAACATTAATAACAAACTGATTCCTTTTATGGTCCAGCTTCAGCTCATTAACTGAATAAATATGAATGTTTTACTTGGAATGCTTCGAGCAATTCCATCCATCCATCCATTCAGTCTTTATACATGTTTATTGTAGTGCGTTTAATCTGTGCTGACTTTGGAAAAGGAAATAAACAATAAAGCTTTTGGTAAAATCCTGTTTTTTTTTTTTTTTTTNTTTTTTGTTTTTTTTTTTTAGATGTAATCAGTAATATTTCACCATGGTTTCTGGCATGGTTATTACACAGCAAACAAAGTTTATGAACTGGTGGATACTAGATGATTTATTTATTTATTCATAATGTGTATCCTGAAGTCCCTGGACTGACTGCATAATAAGATAATTAAAACTTAAAATGAAGAAGCACTGGACACGCAGACTTTCTTACTTACAACCACAGACTCTCCTGATTAAATAGACTGCATTAATAATTTGTGGAGCACCTTTTTGCATACATTTACATATTCAGAAGGTAAATCATTTTCTTGATACTAACCGTTATTCAGTATTTACCATGATTAAAATATCTGTTAATGTCTCAATTACATTAATATAGTATTAAACAACTGGATGTTTAAGACTATATATTAGAGTTACTAGGCAGCTGAAGTGTCTGTCTCTTAAGTAATATCGACTTAATTTCTTTGAATGACTTATTTTACTGCTGTAATTACAAAAGTACCTTAACCTCCCTTTGTCGATGCCCACAACATGCTACGCAAACCTGTGCCACAAGAGCACACGGCACAAGCAATAAATCAGCCCAGAGAGCATTGAAGACATTGTATCTACAGGGGAAAATAAAGCAAATAAAAATGAAGTTAGCATATTCAGTGCATCTCTTTGCTGTAAAATCTTCTTTAATATATTCCTTCTGAGGAAAAAAAATGCCAAAATGAAAATACCCCATCAGATTCCACTGGCAGAGAAACAGAATCCTCCTTGGCAGACAGAAGCAGCTAGACTTGGCAAATACTAATTAAAGTTCACTGGCATCAAGTTAAGTCATGCTCAGCAAAACATAGAAGATAAATTTATTTGTGATGATGAATTTAGCTAGTTTTATCTTGCCTGGGAGGCTGGATTGTCTACAAGCACAAACGTCTGACATGACAGGAGATCCAGCCAGCAGCTCAAGTTGTTGTATCAGTTGACCTCTAATTACATAACATCCAGAAAGTCTGCTGCAGTCCATCACCCTTTAAGTGGGTAATTTTTCACTGATACCTCCCATATCGGCTATAGTTCATGTTTCCCATGGGGGATTTTTCATGGAGAATTCTTAGGCATTTATGATGCCCCACACGTAAAGATAAGCTACTGTGTGATCATTGCATTACGCTACTCATACTGAGTTTTACTGGAACTGACTGGAGTATTGTATGCAGTGTGTAATCTGAAAACAAAATTGGGTGAGGGGAGGGGGGGCATTGTCAAAATTGCAAAATGAGGTACCCACCATAGCCAAACCCACAGATCCTGAACTGTGCTGAAGCTTGATTTTTGCTTAGACACCCACAAAATACAAAGCTAGCGAGCAAGTGTTTGGCCAGCAGCTGCCATGTCACAGTTGGCCAATCAGAACAGAGCAAGTGTAGTCAGATGGGGCGGGGAGGGGCTTTAATGAGAAAGTATCAAAAACTGTTTTCACTCAGTGTGCACAATAGTACTGCTGAGAGATGGTAGAGGTATGTTTTTTTTGTACATTTAATGACTGCAAAGGTGTTTCAAAATAGAACCCAAAATGAAAATGACAACATGGAAATCTGTATAATATGCTCCCTTAAAGACAGATAATGGCTTATGTTGAATCGAAATAACAGCAGTTATCAGCAGTTTGCAGTTATTGGCCAATATTTGTGAATCACAGATATATTAATACCACATATAAGTTAGCAGGTAATGCAAAACAAAATGGCAGTACATGCATTTTATATGTGTGTGTGTGTGTGTGTGTGTGTGTGTGTGTGTGTGTGTGTGTGTNCCCCCCTTTTTTTTTCTGTTTTGGAATTTTCACAAGTTTAATTTTTGTTATTTATGTATGGTTATTAATTAATGATTCACTTTTTAACATTTTTAATGTTAAAAATTTACCATTACCTTTATTTACTATCACCATAATCTCTGATAATAAACTTAACAGTTTAACAATTAAATTTTTTTGCCTTGGTGCTGAAATTGTCACAACAATTTAATAGACAAATCCTAGGCAAAAAAATTATGTTTCCTATTAATGTATAAAACAGTTACGAACTGATCTATTATTTGTTTTTTTCTTACTTTTTCTTCCCCCAAGCGGTGAGGCTCCTCAACTCCTTGTCCTTTCATCTTCATGTGTTAGACAAAATATATTTTACTCTGACTGATAATTCTTTGAAACTTTGAATTATTTCTAGCTATAAACCTTTTTACTGATACATTTCTTATTGCTTCATAGATTGCAGTTGCTAAAATGAACAACAACTATTAGGCAAAATTTTTTACAAACATATTTGCTAGGAAATTGAGCTCTATCACTAAACTATAATTGCCTGAGAGTCGTTCTTGACAAACAGTGGTAAGAGCTTCCCACATGAAATAGAGGAACAACACCTACAGTGTATCAAAGCAGTAAATTATCTCTGGGTCTGTTATTGCACTTGCCTCTTTCACGACAGCTACTAAGCTTTTTTTTTTCTTTTTGTTTTTTATGTATTCATTTGGAAACAGCAGGGAAACGCAGAGACATTTGTGAGAACCTCAGCATCTGGACCAAGGTTCAAATGTCTTCAAAAGGTAGATCCATTTCCAGAATAATATATGCTTCCTGTGATGTTTATTACATATTTTGGATTCACTTAAATCTAATAATAACATGCAAGTTTAAGATAAAGAGAATGGTGGGAAAGTGTAAATAACAGCACTGTTGTCATTTCACACCAGCCTACGTTGCTTTAGCTAGCCACCAAGGCAAACTCACCACTTACTTAACACACAACCTGCTCAACTCCATGTTGGATGAGCTGAATTATAAAAATGGTACAGTAATGTTGAATCTCTGGTCATGAGGTCTTTGTAAACTAAGCTGCAAGGATGTTTTATTTGGTAAAACACACTGGTTACATCCATCTAAAATACAAAAGGATGAAGTGCCCTACCCTCTTCCTTTGAGATCCTGGTGTCAGCTGTAGACACTTCAGGAAGGGATGAATGAAAACTCAAAGGGGACCTATTATTCTTGTTTATTATGTCTGAAATTTCTGCTTTTAGAAATTAATCTAGTAAACTTTGATTTTGATTACTCACTTCTGTAACATGTTTAAATCATCATGTAACACTTTTGAATTTTCGTGACTACACTTGTTTTTACACACCCACAAAGTATGAGGCTAGTGAGAAAGTATCTGGCTCGCATCCATGTTTTGCTGTCCTTCAGTTGTTACCAGCTCAGGCCTGATGCAGCTGGTCAATCAGAGCAATGTGCTTTTTGGCAAGGGAGCCTTAAAGAGACAGTTTTCAGTCACAGTGCACAGTGGGGCTGCAGCAAGGGAGTAGACAAGGATCAATGTGTTTTATGCACCTTTAAACATTGCAAACGTTTTGCCAAGGTTTCTGAATGGATCCCTAAATGAAATTAATGATAGTAATGTACATTACATGTACATTACTAAAACCAAACTGTCTCCTCAACAAAAAAAAAAGTGATCACTCAGTTCATGGAATGAGAGGCTCAGTCATGATTGATCTTTTCCTTCCTATTGTCTCTGGTATCCATTGGCATAAAGCTAGTATGTAATCTCAGATTTGGCAATTTAGTAAATGTTAGCAAAGAAACATGAAATTGGCAGGATTTTTGCCAAAAAATCCAGTGTGTGTATTCTCTGATGTGCTCTGCCTGATTATACATGTAAAGTGACTGAGGCATATAACCACAATAACCTGAGATTTTTGATCAAGTTAAAGCATTTTTGTTGTTCTTTTTACAAATGGTTAACACAAACAGGTGTGTTTATACCAGTGTCTTCACCTTGATAAAACAAAGTTCAATTCTGCAGCACCCATTGACAGTATATAAATTAAATTTGGGGACTTGGGCTTGTTCAGCCAGCATTTAATGTCTGACTTACTTGGCACCTTAAGCCTGCATACAGATGGCAAATTAGAGGATTCATTTAAATCTGGTTATGAGAGAGGTCACTGTTAAGCCCCAGATGGAGACTTTCTGAAAATGTGTTAATGCCCAAAACACAGACAGTTATATTTTTAGTAATTGCATATTAACAGCCCCAAGTGTATTATGAAATTGGAAGATGTTAATTCTGCTCAATGTTTTTGGAAAATACAAATAAGGGAGATTAAGGATGATTACTGCAGCATAAATATCCACATAATTCACTTTATTGCTGATTATGCCTATCTGCGTATATGCTTGATACAACTTAGTTTTGTTTCAAGATAAACGTTTGATTTCATTGTAGCACTTTAGATGCCTCATGCATGCAGTCACATGGATCCACATTTAGATAAAGTGTTGCCAACATGCTGTGAATCATTCTCACCAAACCATCAAAATGTATCTATATTAACTGAAACCTGCAGTTTCATTAAAGTCTTAAAGGAAAAAAAAACTCTGTCAACACAGAAAAGTTGAGATCTGCCAGCCGCAATTCCTGTTTGATTCTAACAGAAAGACAAAGACAGCAAAAAACAAATATAATTTTATGTTTCAATAAAGGATGTAAAAGATCTCCCAGACCCTCAGTTTCTTCAGCAGACAGCAAAGAGACTGTAGAAGCCACATCACCTTAAATTTTGATCATAGGAACCAGGACATATTATGGCTCATAAGGGTCATAAGGTAAAAGATGTAATTTGGCATTCCAAAAAAAATTGTAAGATCTCAAAATGAATTGTCAAATCAAAGGGAAGCCTAAGCAGAGCAGCTAATATGGTCTTGTCTTAGTGCATAGGGAGCTCCTGCTGCAATAATCCAAACATGATGAAATAAAAGGCATGGATTAGTTTTTTCCAGATATGGAGAGCAGACTCAGAATCTGACTTATTGATGGTTTTAGCAGAAGAAAGAACAGTTTGCTATGCGATATGTGATGCTCATTATACTGTATGTTTAAGTTTAGCAGTGTTTACAGAGAGGGTTGCCCTTGATACAAGGTAAGAAAGGCACATTATCATTATAGCGCATAGACAAACAAATGCAAGGGCAAATACATATCCATTAAGGTGACAGATCCCGGATGTGGATTTGGCCTCAAATTCCTGCCATGATATGTTTGTGTGTCCTGAATTAAATCTTCACCACTGAATAGGGCTTTGTTTGCTAAGTCCTAAATGTTGTATTGATCTTGTCATACAGTATTTCAGTCACATGGCAACAGAGTGAAACAAGCCATCTCATGCCTTTTGAGTTTTTGGACAAGTGAGTTTCAAGTTTCTGGAGTGTGAAATGCAGTTTATCCTCATTTGAAAGACTTTTCTTACCTCCACTGACCTGATCTGCTCTGCCCAGTTGGCCAATTGTCCAAAAACTGCACTTGTTTAAAAAAAAACAAACAAACAAAAAAAAAAACAAAAAACGGTTTATTGAGATGTTGGGCTTATTGGGGGATTTGTGTGTTCACTTTGCGGAGCAATGCAAGACTTCAGAAGGATGTTCTTTGACTTAAGGGTGTTAGTGAAACATTCTGGCCTTTTTGACACTAGGAAGTAGAATTCAAGTAATGAAGCATTGAGTTACTTCAGGCAGGACATGTACTTGAAGTCATGTGCACACCAGCAGCTGATCATCAAATGATCCAACAAACTTTAATCACTTTCAGAACTTCAAACAAGGCTATTGTTTATTCAGGCTGTCTGCTCCCTTTATCCCTACAGTTCCTACTAGAGGCCTTCACAGGTACATCCTAAAACCCAGACCGGGACCAGAGTTGGAACAGGTCCATTTTGGAATGGGTCAAGCTGTTCTCTGATCCCCTTCGGGTCAGGTCTTTCTGTTTTTGAAAATTAATTTATGCACATCAGGTTCAGATAGGTTTTCCACAGGTCTGTTTTGGATTGTCTGGATCTCTAGTCAACACCCTCTGCTGTTTTTTTCCTCCCGTCCTTGAAATAAATGGTCTTTCAGGATCACATAACACCTCAGTTTAGAATGATTACACCACAATACTTGTTCAGCTATGATGTTCAATTTGAACAAATTACAAGTTAATCAGGGAAACCATATTCAACTTCACAGAGTTAATCACTGGTACATGATTGTAGTTTTTAACAGTCCACCAGCTTTTATGGACATTTTGAAATATAAAATGGTGTTTCTGTCCTAAATTTATGATATATTATTCAAAGGATTTTGACTCCATCTGACCTTAAAAACACCACTGTTGATTTTAAAGCCTGATTGACAGAGGCACTTAGAATGGAGTCTTTGAGATGTTCAGCATTTGTCTTCACAGCTTACTCGCCTCCATTTTTCAATAAGATAACCTATTGCTATCACATGGGACCCTTTCATATCAAATGCTAATGCAGACATGATAACTCCCCATTAAATGTGTGTTCATCATTTACTCCATGGTTCACAGATGCATTCAGGAACTAAATATCCCTGAAGGACTGTGTGTGTTTTTCCCTTGGAATTACAATTGGTTCTACACACAAGGGCAGCTTCATCAGATGCCACATCCATGGATGACAACCAGGTGATAGCCACTTTAATTCGCACATTGCATATGCTGAGGTCACCCTGGGAACAGATAGAGAGAAAGGGAATAGGTATAATGGAATAATATCTCTTGAATCCAGGCCACAGGGGGATTTTTCTGAATAGCTTCTGCTTCTCTCTGTTTGTCTATATCCTCCTCTTATGCGCTTCATCTTAACTCTTATCAGCCCATTGAAATGCAGGAGATGAATGAAGATGTTAACCCCCAGAAAGGAAGAAATGCAGTTCAGAGGATGAGCTGAAGAGATGAAATATATTCCAATTAAGCTTTTACTTTCTGGTAAGGATTTTATTGATCATATAAGGACCCAAAATTGGTGCAACCTTGATTATAGTCCACAACAATGACTTAGGTACTTGTGCAGCTACAGTGTTTATCTCTGTCCACTAATCTCACAGTGAGTAATATAACTAGTCTGAGGACTGTTTAAATACGTTTAAGGGCCTCAGAGCCTCCTCATTTCAGGTTTGACATCTGAAACGATGACACGCAAGAGCCTCGTTGGTAACTCAATGATTCGGTTGATAAAGACGGAGGTGTTTCTGAAAGATATCATTCTTGGTATTGCAAGAGACACATGGGGAGAGAACATTCTCTCCCTGACAGTGGTTGAACTGGAAAAAGTGTAATATAATTTCAACCCGTCTGCTTTCTGAGGAAAAAAAAAACATCTTATGATGAGAGTCCAGCAGTGCAGTAACAATAAACACTGTGATTTACACAGCTGGCACTGTAGCAGGAAGCTTTTAGATTTACAAGAAACTGCAGGTGTAATGTGATTATGACAACGGAAAGCCCATAAGTTCATGTAAATTTAGTAGTGGTTTGTGGTTACTGAGATATATATTTTGTCATGTTTGTGTATTTTGTTTCCGTGTTGCTGGTTATACTAAATGTGAAAGAATACTTGTTTTGTAAGCCCTGACAAGACATGATTAAAATAAATAAGATAATTGGTGGCAACTGACAGAGGAAAATAAAGAGCAGGTGAATATTCATCGAGTCATTACAGCTAAATTTTAATTTGGTTGTGTGATTTCTTTATAGGCTGTGATGAGATTAATTTTTATGGCTGCACCACCCACATGATATTCTGAGACTGTGCTGTTTCTTGCAGCAAGCACTCCTACACTCATGTTCTCAGTGTTCTAAGTGGAATGGGAGTCAAAGTGAGTCTTTTCACTCAGTATGACTACAGAGTCTTTAGAGGATCTCATTATTCTCCATCCTCATAATGTTTGTCAGTGAGCCGGATGAGAACTATTAGATGCCACAGATCGTCATTTGCAAGATGCATTGGGCCTCGTTTGATTATGCAAGATATTAGTGTACTTGTGTATAATCTCAGCGGTTTGCTTAGCTATGTTAACTCCAGAATGTATCTCATGTGTTTTGTAGTTAGCTTCAGGACTGGCAGCAAAAAAAAAAAAAAAAAAAAAAAAAAAAGCTTTTTCTGTCAAAAGGATTACTTTCTTCCACAATTCAGAACTGTTTCATGTCACTTTTTGATCCCTGGCTTCTATTCAGATAAGCTGCAGTGTAATCCTCTCCATGTAGAGCCCTTGGCTATGAATGCACTCTTTTTCATCTTTCCCTTTTGTGTTGGATTTTTTACTGACAGACCAATAACAACACGGCTCTCGGCAGCAAAAACTAATTGTTAATGCAACTGATCCATCACTCGTCTGTCACCATTAGCATTCAAGGTCCATTAGCCAGCAAGCGCCCAATATAATAAATAATTGTAGGCTATAAACTTTGTTGCAGCACTTGACCGCCAGCACTCAATGAACATTATTTTGGTTTTAGTATCTTTATTTCCAGTAATGGTGTCTCCATTCTTTCAATTTGGATGACAGGTTTGAAAGCTTGAAATCATGACAACTTATGTCTAGCATATGTTTTGTTCCCCCTCCCCATGCACATGTGCATTTACACCAATGATCATGTCCTTTTGCTCTCTCTCTCTCACACATATGAATTAAAGAGACCTTCTCTGCCTTCATCTTCACTGCATTCATCATCATTTTTGTTTAATAATGACCTGTAAATACTTGGGAAAATAATGTCTCCACCAGGGGATATAGTCCCAGGAGAAGACTCCTTTTACCGAGAAATTTAAACAACCGTGCCTTCTTCAACCATGTATAAATCTTAGCAAGAGGCTGTATTAACTGAAGACTTGATTTTCAAAGATTAGGGGGTTTGACAAACATAACACAAAAACTAAAATACGGTTTTATATTTTGGAAAATGGTTGGCAGTAACATAATGGGAAGTATTTATTGGGCTCAAACATGCAAAATCACTGTTATGGTCCTTAAAGATCAATATAAGGTGTACCATGTCATCAGTCCATGCAATAACTATCTGGTCCATTTTGATTTAAACATTACAGTTCAGTGAATTAAACACTGAATATAATGTCAGAGGGGCAATAATTAATATTGCATGAGAAGTAAACACACATCAAGGAATCCAGAGGGTCAAATTGTTGTTATGAGGTGCTGTGTTGGCAAACGCATTAAACATTAATCAAAAAGTGAGATGGAATTATTTCAGGCAAACAAGCTCTGGCTCTGTACCATAATAACTGCCTCTAGTTATACCCATAGTAGTATTATGATATAACACTGGAACTGCAAATACCTTGCATTCTATAATGTGTATAAAAATAAAATAAATATAAAAGGGATTTTACACAAGAAAAAGGTCCTATTCTCAAACAATTCCTCTGAATTGCGTAAGTGGACATGGTGGAGGTCTGGGCTGTCCAATTTAGGTTGTGTATGTGTGTGTGTGTGTGTGTGTGTGTGTGTGTGTGTGTGTGTGTGCATGCGTGGGCATGCATGTGTAAAAAAAAACAAAAAACATCTGTTTCAGTCACTTTTTGATCACTGCTTTTTAGATAAGCAACAATGTAACCCTGTACATCTAAAGCCCTTGGCTATAGATGCACTTTTTTTCATCTTTCCCTTTTGTGTTGGATTTTTTGCAGTCAAAGCAGTAACAAAATGGCTCCCTCTAAATGTGTGTGTTTGTGTTTGTGAGTGTGTGTGTGTGTGTGTGTGTGTGTGTGTGTGTGTGTGTGTGCGAGCTTGCATGCATGCATGTGTAAAGCAACCATATACAGCGACCCATTCATTGATGCTTGTGTGCATTTGTGCTTTGAGCTGGTGATTTTTTTAATAGAACTTGTCTTTCTAGAAAAACACATTGGGGTGCATTGGGAGCAGGTTAGAAGAGAATATGCATTTGATTCTGAACCAGACAGATGAGACCACTATGAGCTTCCCCAGAGAATTTAGCAAATCAAATTTAAAAGCTATTTTAGGCAGCGGTGCCAGGTATAGTCACGTCACCTGGGTTGATGTTATTGGGTGAAATAGATACACCCACCACCAAGTCAGTGTGTGTGTATGTGTGTGTGTGTGTGTGTGTGTGTGTGTGTGTGCGTGTGTGTGTGTGTGTGTGCGTGCGTAGGAGAGAAATGACCAGAGAGAGGAGGAAAAGGAGGGGTAGGCAGGAAGGCAGCATATAAAGGCAGCCGAACACATGAAATTGTGTGTGTGTGTGTGTGTGTGTGTGTGTGTGTGTGNTGTGTGTGTGTGTGTGTGTGTGTGTGTGTGTGTGTGTGTGTGTGTTGTGTAAGTAATAAAGTTAGTGCTTTGTTAACTGTCCATGTAAGCGTGTCTACATCCGGCAGGAGAAGTGTTTGGACTGTATCACAGTCCTGTCAGTGTTGCAGTTCTTTATAGTGGTACTTGGATCGTTTTCAAGACTTCTCAAATCCACTCTGTTGACTCACTGCCCCCTGACGTGTTTGAGCAGTCAAAAATGATGATGACGATGTGTGTGTGTGTGTGTCTGCAAATGTGTTAGCGAGACAGATATTTTGCATGGTGTGAGTGTCCAATACAAATGTCAATATTTTCACATTAAGATTTTAACTTCACAAACAATCATTTTGTCTGATAAAAATCATTCCTAAAAGACTGAATAAATTAGTGGTATGAATTAGTGAAAAACCTGGCTATCTAAAGCCCCTTTTAGATATTGAATCTGTTAAATTGCTAGCAAAACATTACTAGATTGTACAGGTGTACCTAATAAACTGGAACTCAGTATATCCATGTGCTTGGATGACTGAGAAGTACACATTACAGCAGGAGGCATGGTCTCCATCATCTGACAAAGAGGAGGGCCTCTGTCCTGATCCTGAAGTCCGTTTTGTATCTCTCTTCTCACATAAACACATAACAACCCTCTGCTTAGAAGATATATACGCCCGGAGCAGGAGGTGTGAGCAGTGAGGTCTCCTCGCACATTCCAACTCCCCAACAATATTCTTTCCTCTCACTCATTCATTCCCCTCATCCCTCTGCACCACCCTGCATCTCTGCCTGAAGCATTTAAAGACCCTCTCCTCCTGTCGAAGCCTGTTTACATTGGAGTGAGTGTGTGTTTTTTCTCCCTCTCCGTCTGTTTCGAGTGCCTATTCAATAGGTGGATGGTTGCACTTCCTTTTAAGGGTTGATCGCAATAGCCTATCACTTGAACCAACATGTGTATAGCATCTGTGTAGGGTTGTACCGGAGTACAGGCATGAACAACAAAGCAAAGGTTCAGGTCTGGTATTAGCCTCACATGGAATGACATTGTTTCCCAAGCGTGGTATTTCACAGTTTGGATTGTGGGAATTGTTAGGAATGAGCTGTCACAGAGATTAATTTAATGTGCAAGCTTTTTTTTCTTCTCTGCGTTTGACATCCACTGTAAAACTGAAGCTAATTTCAATGACAGTTGAATTTAGCTTTTGTTTTAAAACACACACAAGGTATGCATTGGACCTAATCCAGGTTTAGATTTACTGTGAGAATGTAAGAAAGCTTAACTTCAACATGCTTTGTGCTGTCATCCTCAAGTGGCCCCAGCCTTTTGCTTTGACATGTTCCTGATCCATTCTTCCACTGTCTCTATTTTACCTCTATTTTTCTTCCTGTCTCTCGCTTTCGCATACACACATATTACACAGCCATGTCTAAGTGTCTAAGAGTGCCATGTCTAAAGAGTTCCAGCAGCTTTACTGAGGCTGTCAAAAAGCACAGAGACCCACCACAGAGGTGAGGATGTGTGTGAAATCCCATGAGCCTCTGCACAGGTCAGAAGCATAACAACATCCTTTTTTCTCTTTTCATGTGTAGGTTTTTCTCCTTAGAACAATGCTGTTGATGCAACACCAATCTTTCCCAGTACAAAAGTGTTTGTCAGATTCCATTTTTCATTCTTGGCATCCTGCATAACTTCTCACATGGAGTATTATTTAAACTTCTTTCCACTGTTGTTTTGTCACACTGAGCTTTTTATGATTACGATGCCAGCACAAGCAGGACTGAGACAATGTGCTGCACTAATATGGATTGCAGGAAAAAAAAAAAAANAAAAAAAAAAAAACACCTCGATAAATGCAGATCTCTTGGCTGCCCACGGTCATAAAGGAGAATAAACAAGGTTAGGGCACAATAATTATGCTGAGCTGCTTCCTGGTATTAAGGGACTAAAGGGACTTATTCTATTGTACAGACTGAAGTCGTGTTTCCGTGGCTCTCGAGGCAAACTAGTTTACAAGTTCACATTTAGAATTTCCAGTTGCAGAATAAAATCCACATTTGTTCACTGAAGCACTGTACTTTGTGCTAATGTCCATACTTCAAAATAATCATGCAAATATTAAATGACTATGTGGTATTCCACAGCATGCCACATGAGAGGAGGTGTGAATCTTTGACCACAATACCCAGAAGTGTGAAAATGTAATGTTCCATTTGAAAAACAGAACAATTATTCTTAGATAACCTTTAATTCAAACAAAAGTCTGCTTCTCCTGGTCTGGCATGGAAGTTAATGTGTGAATATGAATGATAAGTAAACGGAGTCAACAGTGAGGAGTTCAGCATGAACTTCATCCATTCTGCCATCAGTGGCACTTTTTTTTTTTTTTTTTTTTTTTTTTNTAAAAAAAAAAAAAAAGACTTGCCACCATCATCTGGCAGGAGCCCCTTCATCACCAGCTTGTGGTAGATTGAGTTCACAGTGTGCAACTGCAAATTCTCTTTCTTTAATAAGAAGGCGGCCAGCACCACTTTGTTATGTGCTACCACATCAAACTCCAATCACTTCTAACTTCCCAGTGTTCTCTGGAGAAAAAAAAAAATTTGCCTGTGCTTCAAAACATATTTCTAATTTTATACGCATGATAAAATAATCACAGATATAAGTACTTAAATACTTTTCACCAAAGAACTCTTAATGTTATAGAGCCTCACATTAAACTGGATTTATATAAATTACAGGCCCAAAGCAATCAATTTCTCTTTATCATCTTTGGGAAAATAAAATATTTGGAAGCAATTACTCTGGAGTTTCCAGGATCTGCAAAATGCATTGTTGGATTTTGTGTGGCTCTGATATTTGACTGGGCCACCTGTCAGTGGTGATACGGGAAAAAGCAACAGACTGCAGATACTCCATTTCTGTTTGCCTGTGCTCTGTGACCAGGTGGGGGATTGCTGTCTGCGGAAAAAGCTTTCACCCAGGAAGCTTGTTTGTCATTATGAAACTTAACACTTTTTTTTTTTTTTTTTANTTTTTTTTTTTTTTTTAATTGATCATTCCCACACTACTGAACAGAAGTATATCATGTCAGCATTGCCAAGCTGAACAAATCCCAAATTTGATTGTCCACTGGCTTACAATTAGCCCAGACCATTTTTGTGCCACTTATGACTACTTCTACCTGGCTCCAGCTCACTGAATGTCCCTGTGTAATATTGGCAGATTAAAATCTTCATCGTAATGTGTGTCAGGTGGCCCGCTATCATGTTTGATGCATATTAGCTTGTGCGATCAATGGCTGGTGAATCAAAGTTCTATGCAAGCAGGAAAACAAAACTATGCAGCTACAGAAACAGCATCAATTTATTCCATCTGCACCTCTTTATAGACATTTACAGATACAGTATCTATCCTGTGACATAACCTTAATTCTACCTTCATGACACATTTCACAGCAGTCAATTTTTAAATGCTTATTTTTGGAAATCAAAGCTTTTGTTCATTCTAATTAATAGTCTAATTTATTCTACCTTGGTGACACATTTCACAGCTGTCACTTTTAAATGTTTATTTATGTGAAAATCAAAACTTACATGCAGTGTAATTATCAGCCTAATTACAAAGAGAAATCCCATCGGGACACTGAGACAAATGCGTGAAAATTGGAACTGTCTCAAGTTTGTCAGGATGTCTGATCAGTCAAGCTTGAATTAAAATTAATGTGGCAGCAAAGAGAGAGTGAAAATGTGATCTTTCTGGGCATGCTGGTTGCCAACTCATGCTTTGGATTTATGAGAGATGATTGATAAGTTCTGAGCCTAGCAAAGATATCTTATTTAGAGGTGTTGCAGTTTTTTGGGGGTTTTTTTCCTGACTGCCACTTTAAAAAAAAAAAAAAAAAAATCCTTGCTTTATGCATGATGATGGGAGGATAAGGATGATAGACACATTTTCTCTGTGAGTCGGCCTCTCTCTCTCTCTCTCTCTTCCCCCACCTTTAGTCTCTCACTGGGTTTCTCCTCTCTCTCTCTCTCTCGCTCTCTCTTCTAGCTTTCCCATAGTGTGAGTGTGTGTATCATAGATTAAGGAAGTGTTCTGTCCATAGGGACCAACCAATGGTGTGAAGAGATTAGTTTTATGCCTCCCAAGTTATTAGCTTTATAGCATCTCTTAGCTGTTGTCCTTTAAGGATGTTATTATCATAGATTTTTGGGATGGTTCATTTCCAAATTGAAAACAATTTAAGCTGAATAGCTGCTAATATAATAACCCAGTATCAGACTGATGAAGTTAGATTCACACACATTACAACACAAATGTAAGCCCATTTCAGACATGATAAATTGCTGGCATCACCTGTGGCTTTTTGCCATTCAAACATAAATCTGCCCACACAGACACAGACACACACACACACACACACACACACACACACACACACATACACACTTAAGCCTCTTTTCAGACATGCACTCCATTCTGCTAATTGGCTGGCAAAGGCTTCCAAATCATAAAAGCAGTTGTACTAAGTAGGACCTAGTAACATTTCTGTAACACTTCTTTCAAGACATGTGTGAATAAATGCATCTACCTCTCTCATCTGGTAGATTGGTGATATCAGCAATTTAACAGATTCCATGTCTGAACGGGGCTTTGCACACACTTGGTGACTTGTTGGACAGGACAACTTCATTAACCTTTTCAATACATGTAGAGATGTATGTCAGATAATTTTTTTTCTTTTTTTTGGGGGGGGGGGGNGGAGGGTTTCTGTCCATATACTGTATAGTATTTGGCTAACAAATCTATAAAATGAAACAAATTAAGCATGTAAATTAACTACCGGTAGTTATTTACTTAACCTCTCCTCCTCTATAAGATGACATTGAGGCCTTAAGCACCCTTTGATCCATGAGTATTCCAGAGATGAATTTTCCTTACTTTGCATCTATTTTGAGCAGCTTGCATCATGCTTGTTGTAATGTAAAATAAAACTTCTAGGTCAGGATTGTTCTGCTCCTAGTGTAGCTTATAGTAGTAGGAAGGCCATTCCGCTCAATAGAAGAAAATCGATAATTCCACACAGCAGTCAGCACTGTGGTACTATTCACCAGATCACATTACATTCTGAAACTAGCACCCACACCACAATATGACCTGGATTAGATGTGGTGCATCTGTTTTCATGTACTGTCACATCATTTGCAGCTATACTGGAATGGTCACTGTTCCATGGCCTGGCACTGTCCCTCTGCTTAAGAAAGCAGTATTGCTTAGCTGATAATTGTCTCATAGTAATCACAGAGATGTTGGTTACAGTTGGTGGGTTGGCTGTTGGGTTGCTGGATCCTTAGCCTGAGGCATCGATCCATCTGTTCTCTGTACCTGCTTATCATGTGCACTTATCATGTGTTATCAAGGATTGCGGGTCCTTAACCTGAGCCTCCTTCTAGAATAAAATCATCTATCCCGCAGGGATTAGACCTGATGTTGCATCCAGGTTGGAAATGTGAGAACGTTTCTCTGAAAGGCTAACATCCCAGTACAATGTTACTAAAATGTCCACAGTTAGATGACATGTTCCATTTAAACACACAATGGACAACTGGAAAACTAACGTCCTGTGATTTATTACAAGTCCAGACAAGAACAGTTGCTCTTTATTTTGCTGAAATAAAGAGCAACTGAAATTGCAGCTGAAATTGCAGCTGAAATTTCATTTCGTTGAAATGATTTACCAGTGATCTGCAACCAGCTGAGGCCAAATACCTATAAAAGTTATATGATATGTCCATATTTTACAAATTGACATGGATTATCTTAATGTACCATTTAATAATTGAGTGAATTGTGAGAGTACACAGGCTACAGCCTCCAAATTTAGGCAAATACCAGCTGCATTTCTCAGTAGCATTTGGAGGAGAGTGCCCACACAGCTAGTGTGTGTATTCTGCCTGAAAAGTTGACACATGAACTGTGTCCAAATTTCATGCTGCATATGTATTCTAATCATCTTTACTTATATTTGTACATCCACATTGTAGAAGTGTCACAATTAAATGTACTCAGAAATGTCAGCATGTTTAATACAATATGATTCTTGACAGCCCTATTGGACACAGTGCATAAAGGAAATGGATGATCCGCTCACAGCTGGAAAGCATTAAAACAAACTGTGAATGATGAGACAGCTCCAGGAACATCTTGGAAAACAAAAATCAGTTGCATATTTTTGCAAAAACAATCTGCTTTTTAAAGTTTCAAATGTGTGATTAGCTGTAGCTTTCCAAAATATTTTTACTGATTTTCTTGCACACTAACTGCAGAAACACTATACTATGATGATTAGCAGATAGTGTGTGGTTTACACTTTAAGCTATTGTATGTAGTATTAATGCTTCAATGACTTGGAATTGCCAATGTCGCCAAGAGCATATTCTACCAGCTTTAACCTTTATTATAAAGCACTTGTCAGCAAGATTCATGTTTGCTGGACATCACCTGCCTGGTAGCTACCCCAGATTAGATCTGAAAATAGAAACCTGTAATGGTATTGAATTAATCACCTAACCATTTAGATGGATCCTTGAACCTAGGCATCTCAAATTGCTCTGTCCTACCCCGCTGTGACAAATGCCTCAAAATGTCAGGGACCAGGTTGTGTTGTGACACGTGAAAATGATTATCGATCTCTTTGTACCTGAAACAACCCCTCCTATGTGCCCAGGAGATAGACTTAAGATATAGGATTTAGGGTGGTTTTAGAAAGAGAGACACCAGAATGTCTTCACTGTAATAGTAGCTAGCCCACCCAGTTTGAAAATGGATATTGTCATCTGCCTGATTCAGCTTTCAGCAAATTTTAGGGAAAAATAAGCCACTCTCCCTCTGTTCTGCAGCCAGTTTCTGTTTCCAGGGGACTGCGGATGTAAATGAGTGTGAGATAACCAGTGCAGTGTAATGCATCAACAAGCCTTAATGTACCATGAGAAAATGTTTGTGCCTTGAAACAACCCTGTGTGTCTGTCAGAACACGAATACAGCAATATGAGAGCATGTATGTACTGTATGGAAATCTGACAGGGAGTCTGACATTTAGCTTTTTGCCATAGGATGTGATCTCAGCCTTAAATCCCACTGTGGTCTGTAAGCCTCCTGGTTATATTTCCCTGACATGGTACTGAGCCTGACTGTGCTCTTGTGTTCTTTTTTAAAAAAAAAATATAATTTATTTTATCTCATATTTATCCCATCTACTTTGTTTACAGCAAGTGAAGGTAGCACATAAAACATTGATTTCCCTACTGTCTAAGCCCTTATATTCACCTGGGCACATTTTGCCCTCTCATAACACAAGCCATTTTAATGACATTTAGCACTCATTAGTACCACATTTCCCTCTCACATGCTCAGCAGAATTTCCTTTGTGAAAATTTAAAAGTAGACTGTTTTCTGAGGATGCTTTTAAGTTCAGAAACATTTAAATTCTTTTGTTTTTTTTCCCACAGGCATGGTGATTTAGGTTGTTTAATGTTGCTTTTAATTTATCTTTGTATTCATCTGCATCTGTTTTTTTTTCGTTATTTATTTATTTATTTTTTGTTTAGTGTGTCTTGTCATTATTTTCTGCTAGTTACCTTCTGTGAATGTAATGGATTAGGTTTTATTCCATGCCGCTGTTGCCATATTTGTGTATGTGTATGTGTGCATGTGTGTTTCTATGCAGATGGCTACATGCATATACTGTATGTACCTGTGCTTGCTCACATGTGCATCCTCTAAATGAAACCTCTAAATGTGTGTGCATACTGTCTGTGTATGAGAATGTGTGTAGTGTGGGGATAGTGGGGATCCGCCTGATAATGGAGCAGCAGCGGTGTGAACTCTAGTTCACTAACGGCTATGAATTGCTGTTGGCTACTGAGGTTTTTTAGCAGCTCTGTGGGAGGTGTGACATACTGTCAAGGCACAGGTGCAGCTCTCAGCTTCAAATGTCTTTGCCCGTGGGAAGATTTGGTGTGTGGTAAAGTGTATGTTTTTTTTTGTTTTTTTGTTTTTTTTTTTGGTTATTCCATATATGAGACTTCTGCATGTCTTTGAGCTTGCGCTTGTATTTATGACTGCACTTGAGTGTAAATGTGTAAATACATGCATGCAGCAGTTTTGGGGTGAAGGGAAGGGTTAAATGTTCTTACTTGTTCCCCCTGGAGACAGAACTGTGAAGGGTCCTCTCACACAGTGTGGCGCAGGGAAACATCAGGTCTAAAATGCAGTATTGCTATTAAAGTAAGGAGAAGAACACAGGGTCATGGCTTTCGTGATTGTTGAGTGTGCTATAAGTTGTACTTGTGTCTCGTGCAAATTATTAAAAAATGTAGATAAAATTGTGCTTTTGGTAAAATAAAATATAATATCTGTGACACCATCATCATTGTGTCACATGATTGTGAGGGATCAGCTCAAAAACTATAATGAAGGGGGTTGAGGCTTCTTAGAAATGTCTAAGCATTGGGAATGTTCTATCAGCAGCTCTAATAAACCTAAAACTGCAATATTGACTAAAGCACATCTCAAACCACTGCAGGTTTTTTTTTTATATTACTTTATAGTGTTATGCTGTTACACTAAGTCCCCAGTTGTATGAGACATATATATATTTAGATACATAGATACATATTTAGAGTTACAATAGAGATCTTAAAAATGACATTTACTGAAACTTCCTCCACCCTTTCTACCTTTGTTTAATAATTGTGATGTTACTTAATCAACCTCTGTCTGCTTAGTTATTATAATTATATTGTTTTGTCTGATGCAGAAGCGATGCAGAGCATCCCGAGAGGCGAGAGAGTGGTGATTGGTGCAGATTTCAATGGACATGTTGGTGC
>VXCM01007850.1:0-14447 GCA_014773175.1 Lucifuga dentata
GGAGGCAGATGATTCGCTGTGGTGACCCCTGAAGGGAAAGCCGAAAGGAAAAGAAGAAGATATGTGATGTAATACCCACAGCATAACTGTGGAGGTTATATATTATATATATTATATATATTATATATGTGATGTAATACCCACAGCATAACTGCGGAGGTTATATATTATATATATTATATATGTGATATAATACCCACAGCTGATTTATGTTTATACGCTCCTTTAATAATCTCACGTTATGACGTCTAAGTTGCTGCTTTAACTCTGCAGCTCAATAAACACAAATCATCAGAACATTCTACTGTTTTCTTTGTGTCTGTTCAATACACACACACACGCACACATACACACACGCGCATGCGCACGCACACACAATTCTTCAGATTAGTCTTTATCAGAGGTTATAATTACATTCTAGAATATTTCCTCCTAGTTAACAGATGTCTGCTCGTCCTTCCATCCATCCATCCATCCATCCATCCTTCCTTCCTTCCTCTCTCTCTCTCTTAAAAGCAAGAAAATCCCCTGAACTGGACAGAAACTGTTTTATTATACGTTCCACTGCGTTTAGTTTTACATCAGTAAAATTTAATTTTTTTTCCTTCTAATGGAGATTTTTTTTTCCTGTATTGATATTTTACTTCGGTATTTCTTCCATTTCTGGTCTCTATTAATCACCGACAAACCAAAACGATCAAAAATATCAAACTTTCACATCTCCTGACTGAAACGTGATCGTGTTATTCAGGAAGCAGCAGCAACAGTTTTTATGGAGCAAAGAGAAGAAAATGTTCGTCATAAGTCTGATAATTAAACTATCACCAGAAATCTTCCCACAACATTTTCTGCACACCATGACTGCTGTGTTACTACATCTACACACTTTCTGTACATCCCACACATTGAGGCTTTATTTGGTTTGGTGTTCTTCGTCTTGGCAGCCGTGAGAAAGACGAATCTCTCAGCACCAAACCGGCCTGAGAGCTCAATTACAGCTGAAATCAGAATCAATACGAGCCTCAGGGAATCTGCTGACATGAAGAAAAACCTGAAAAACTCTCAAACTTCCTTTTTTAAAGGGTTTTCGGCAGCGTTTGGTGAAGTCATTCACGCTGACATGTGAAGGAAAAAAGGCTGTTTAGGATCTCAGGGTTTCACAGTTCCTCCATGTTTTTCTTCTAATCAGCGGCAGATTTTCACATTGGAAGTCGATTAGCATATTTATTCAGAGGCTGACAGCTCGCTGTTCATTTCCTCTCAGACTGCAGTTTGGGAAAGTTTATCATCACAAAGAATCTGACGTTTATTCACGTTTGGAGCTGAAAGTCGGTGTTTAAGCTGCTGCTCCTTAGAAACTCTTTATGCTTGTCTAATTTCTCCTTCAGCATCTTACAGCAACATACACGACCGCTTCAAAGTGTGGAATCACGAGTCATTTTCACACAGAATCCATGTTTCCAGTCATGTAAAACTAGTTTAGTTTCATATAAAATGATTCTACATGTCTGTTAGTATTTTGCACCTACAGTTTTAAAATAATCAGCAAAAAGCTGTAAAAAATGAAGATTTTTATTGAAATAGTCCAGAATCCTGACATGAGTTGTAGATGATTCCAGATTCATGTAGAGAAGCTGGATGTGGTTCCAGAGATTATTAGGAAATTCTAGATTATTCCCTGATGCTGTAGAAACTGATGCTGAATATTTACAAAGCAGAGATTAAATCTCACTAAAATACTGTTATTTAGCATTTAAACACTTTGAGATACTAAATAAAACAGCTTAAAATACATTTAAACAGAGTTTGGATAAATTCTGGTCAACAAGGGATATTTTATAGAATTATAAAGCTGAGTTGTAAGTATTTATGGATCATAGTTTACATCGACATTATTAATGTTATTTTAATTGTATTTGTTTTGTTGTATATTGTTTTTTGTTGGTTGAGTCTGCTGAAGAGGATTGTAAAATCATGTACCAGAAGATTTTCAAAATAAATTTCAAAAAATTTCAAATTTCAATAAATTTCAGTCGAGACAGAAAAATTGAGTTTTATCTCATATCTCTCTGACATGAATTCATATGAAGCTTTGTGCTGCAGATTCATCTCCTCTATGATTTATATCACTTAAGGTTTTTAAGGATGAACATGGCCAGAGGAAGCCATTCATTTCCATACCTCAATTAAAGAGCCTTTAGAGAATAGTTTTCCTGACAAATGACGCTGTGAGAGAAGGGATGAAGCACATTTGGCTCATCGTCTACACACAAGCTGAAAAATGTTCAAATAAACATCTAAGAGGGAGGATTAGACTTTTTCCCCAAAGAGCAAATCTTCCTCCTCAGCTTACCATATGCGGTTTCCTTTTTTTTTTTTTTTTTTTTTTTTNAAAAAAAAAAAAAAAACCCTGCAGTGGTTTTTCCTTAAATGACTTACAAGTTCTTAAATAAATAACAAGTATGAAGTGTTTGGAAATCCTTAAACTATTTATGAAATTTCTCCTCGCTTATTGGCGGTGACCATAACATAACGATAACATGCAGCTCCTAACATTAATAATCAAACCCTGGACTTTCTTGTCAACCAACACTGTTATTTCCCCTGATTTTGCTGCATGTATAAAGTGGAGTCCAAGAGTCTGAGACCACTGTAAAAAGGCTTCTATTTTGCGTTCTTTTTCAATGTAATACAAGATTTTTCATTACAAATGATAATATCATCAAAAGCTGAATCTCTGAAAACGTCCATGAATGTCAGAATATCTTAATATTTAATACTTAATATGGAGCATCACTCCAGCTGGCATGGACTCCACACGTCTGTAAAAACCTGAGGAGCCAAGTTATCCCAGCATGATGTGACGATGTTCCACAGAGCTTCTATGATGTCAGACTTTCTGATTATTTCCATATTTACATGGAAAACAGCACGGATTTTACATGTGGTCTCAGACTTTTGGACCCCGCTGTATCTGGGCTGCCTTCATTAAGAATGCCAGATTTAAGTTAAATGTTAATGTTCATGTTTTATGTTATTCCTATGTTATTCCTATGTGTATGCTGCTCCCCACTGGGCGTTTTCAGTATTACACGCATTACAGCGCAGGTTCAAAGTGTAGCAAGCTAGTTTTCCGGTCTGCATGCAGTAACGTCCGTTATTCCTTCTTTACGCTTCTTCCTTGGACACTAGTTGTCTGTAACTAAAACTGTTTCTAATATCAGTAGAATGGCTGCATTTTACAGAATTAGTTTTATTTCACTTTCATCTCTTTATAGTGTGTTTGTTCAGACGTCCTCTGATGCAAGCTGTATATGTAGCTGTTAGCCTGTAACTACTTTAATAGCTAATGCCCTGAATTTATTCAAAGTTAATATAAGAATATTTTTAATTTTTCTGATAGTATTGTAATAAGGATCATTTTAGTTGTTGATGTTGTTTGGTATGGAAAATAACGGCAGGAAGTTCATGTTTTATGTATCTAGGCTACTGACTGGCTCCAGGGCAAAGTGGCGGTTAATTAGTATGTTACATGTTTGAGCCTTTCAGAAAACATTAGTTCCTGTTTTCTTCCCACTTGTAAGGATGTTGAGTTGAATTATCCTCCTTCTGTTCCCGGTTAGAGAGCAGCAGCAGCAGCAGCTAAACCTGAATTAAGCTTTATTTGGACTACAAACAATACAAGCTGTTATTCCAGTGAATCCTGTATGTAAATGACAAACAGCTGTTCAGTAAACTGCTGTTATTGCCTTCTCCACTACTTCATACGGAAATTCAGGAGTAGTAGTAGTAGTAGTAGTAGTAGTATATTTACAGTAGGATTTGTATTCAAGTTCTGTCTAACTATAAAGACAGAAATCTGTCTGTGGCACCAACATCTCTAGAACCCGTCATGTATGTCACGTGAAGTTGTTTGGATGAGTAGTTCTAGAATTGAGCTGTGCTGGTAAAAAGTAGTCCACGTGGCAGGATACGCTCCAATGCTCCCTGTACAGCAAATAAAACTAGCTCACGAGGATGTGCAGAACTAAATTATGGCAGGCTGTGGTGCACACCATAAAGTATGGCCCAAACTGAACTCGCACGTTTTGCATGAATACTGAAGAAGTTGTACTAATGTATGCTTTTTCTGTATTTTCAGTTTTACAACAAAAGTATTTTAAATAAAAGTTCAAGAAAAGTCAAGCCTTGTCTTTTGGGAAGATATGAAGTTGTTAGCTTGCTGTCTAGCTTTGCACAGAAGACCAGAGCAGTATAGCATCACCCAACTCCATCCATCTATCCATCCATTTTCTAAACCCGTTTGTCCTGTTGAGGGTCACGGGGGGGGGGGGGGNGGAGCCTATCCCAGTCATAGGGCGAGAAGCAGGGTACAACCTGGACAGATCGCCAGTCTACATCACCCAACTTATATAACAAAAACAGGCACTTGCTGCATTCATAATCATGCTAGATGAACATATAGTAATCTGTAAATAAACAAATTTTTTAAAACGATCAATTCTTTCACTTTAATAGGGAACTTGCAAAATATAATTTATGCATCACATGTACAATATAAATGGATTTACTCCTTTTCTAACGAGGTATTTTTGGTCTATGTACTAGAAATGATCCTGCATGTATGGAACATGTGCATACCAGAGCACATATAGCACATAAATACCAACGTCTTTCTGCCCCCAACTGGATCCAGAAAATATGCTTTCCTCTACTGACAGCGTCATTTTAATGAGGTGGACGCTGTCGTTATGGTTGATGCTGCCGACCATCTGGCCGTGTCGTATCCGTGTCATAAAAGAGGCCCGGCTGTAAAACAGGAACAGGGAATACTGCAGCCAACGTGTTGAGTCTGTGCCAGCATTCAGCATTATCATTACACATTCCCACTCAAACCACATGTCCATTTCACTGATGACTAAATCAAGCTGACGGTGACGTCGACGCTTGTCTGGCATATTTCAGACGACGTAACCTGAAGGGGAAATGGCACGTGAAGAACCGTGCGGCTGGATGAAAATCAGATGGTGGGAAAACCGTCATGACGAACACCTTGAAGCAGAATCTCATAATTATTGACAAAGTCGTTTCTGTTATTCACGGTGGTCTCACACATTCCCATTCAGGATTTCCAAGAACTTGGAATTCTGAACGTCGCGCACATAACACCAGACCACATGTCCACTAACCGCTGCATAAAAGCTACATGGAATTTTTCCAGATCGTTATGCCCACTTGTGTGCTACCATCACGCACAACAGAGGTCATGTGAGAGTGTAACCTGAGCCTAAAATGGCATCTACCCAAATCCCACAGTNCCACACACACACACATCACAGCAAGCCAAATATTTCTCCTCAGCAAAACAGAAACAATGATCAAGCATGTTTCCTAATTTAAACCGAATCCCGCCATGTCACGATACTTAAAAGCCTTTAAAATAAGATTATGCTATGTAATTTTAACCGAATCCCGCCAAGTGACCGATGCCTTTAAAATAAGAGACTGCACGCTTGGACATTCTTCGGGGGTTCGGCTCACAGACACCTGTGGCCATCAGTCTCATTAACATTGTCTGAGACCTGAGCAGAGACCAGGACCCCCTGCTGCTCTGCAGGACCAGACTGCAGTGAGGCGTTCATGTTGTGTCAGACGTCAGCCTACCGACACTTCAAACACGGCACCAGACGCCATGCAAAAGTACCGACACCCTCGGTAAATAATAGCAAATCTCTATTGCTTATCCTCTTGATCTTTCATTCAAAATATTAACCAAAATATAACCTTTAATTAAAGTAAAGAAATAGAAAGAAAAAAAATTCTTATCATGAAACAGATATTTTTCTTAGTGGTTCTGTAGCGCCTGATCATAGTTTTGTTGAGTTTCTGATCCCAAAACCAAACTAACATCTGCAATTCTCCAGCTGTGATACTTGGAGATTCTTTGTGCACTTGAACCATCATCATCATCATCATCATCATCATCAACATCCTCCTCCTCACTGTGTGTGGAGTCAATACACATCCTCTTCCAGGACCATTCAGAAAAATATGTTTCATGATAAGAATTTTTTTAAATTATTTTACTGTAATTAAATGTTCTATTTTGTTAATATTTTGAATGAAAGATCAAGAGGATAAATAATAAAGACTTTATTTTTTCACAGTCCATTTTTATTTTATTTACCAAAGCTGCCAATATTAGTGGAGGAAACAGTACGTGACATTTGTGTTGATATAAAAGTAGACTTTCAAACTGACGGTAAAACTAAATAGAATGCTCTTACTTTGGTTAAATTTACTCAGAGACCAGTTTGGCTTCACAAAGAAAGTTTTCATGCAAATCCAAATCTATTAGTTTGGAAAAGAAGAAGAGACGGATGGTTTCTTTAATATGTCTAAGATCTCGTTTGATGCACTGATGTGGATTTGATTTCACAATGTATAAGAAATGTTTTGTTTGTTGGTTTAATGAAGTTTATTTAATTTGCATCTATAAATTTTGTGCCACACTGAATCCGATTTATGTGCGTGTTGATATGCATGACACAATAATAAAATAAAAACTTCAAATTCAATTCATTCTACTAACAGAAGCCACGTGAGGACACTCGCTCTGCTCATTGGCGAGAGATTTCTGGGGTTTGAGATCAGAAAAGAGAAAAATGTGCAAATAACGTCCTACCTGCTGCTGCGTTGGTCATCTTTGTGAACATCTACAAGACAGAAAGAGAAAAGCGTCGGTAACTAAACACGCAGCTGCATGTAAATGATCGAACTGAGAGTTTGTCATTATTTGAATGCAGCTTCTCTGCAAATCTTAATATTCTCTTCATGGATCTCATTTTCAGTTATTCGCTTTTATGTCTGTTATCACTGAAGTTTTGGTATTTTAGAGGGAAAAAAAAACCACCAAATACATTTATTTTTCATGTCACATTTACACTGCCAGATAAAAGTTACGCAATTCTTTTTGTGGCAGACATCAACTCTGTGCTGCCGCTCCACAACTTAAATTCCCAATAAAACTTAGGATCCCAGTCCAACCCCAGCCTGACTGACCTTAATAAACGGACCTTTGTTCTGACTGAAAATTTTCTTTAACTTTGTATTTGAGAACTCCTGACTTAGAAGATCTGGTTAGGAGCTTTGCAGCAGCATTTTAGACGACCTGTAGTCGATCCAGGGAGGTTTTACTGAGGCAAGTAAAGAGTAAATTGCAATAGTCCAGGCGGGATGAAATAAATGCATGAATAATAATCTCCATTTCAGTTTGTGATACCATGGGATTGAGTTTGCCAATATTTCTGAGTTTGCCAATATTTTCTTGTTACCAAACCTGTAACAAAAGTCAAACTCTGGTCAAAGGTCACCCCCAAGTTCCAAGAATTTTCATGGTTAATTTTGAAGGTGATAAAGTGACTTCTTGGATCACTTCTTCTCTTTTTCTACCTCATTTCTTCCCTGTTTCCACATTTCTCTCCAAACAGAGACAAAGTGTGCGTCAACTCCCAGCCTGACTCACTGCATGTTATGAACCCTCCATGTTAACAGTAATTTGCAAACATCCCACACGGTGCTGATTCAAAATCAGTTGGCAAAACATCAGCTAAAACCACACAGGTAAGAGTGTATCACATGTTTCATGGCTCTGCTGTGTCGTCATGGCAGCAGAAATGCTCAGCGTAAAGGAAAAGAACTATGGAATGCCAAATGGGCCAGAATTAAATAAATAAAAATGACATTATGAAATAAATAACTCTATACAAAAATCATTTTTATCATGAAATCTTATTTCATAGTAACACTTTTGTTTCATGATGCCCCATTTTTAAGTCTCTTTTTATTTCACAACACCATTTTTATTTCATAATGACACTTGTATTTCAGAATGCCCCATTTTTCAGAAGTGTCTCTTATTTCATATCACCGTATTTCATAATGTCTTATTTCATGACAAGACATCATGAGATTTGAGGCCAGTGGGTATGGCCCTACGCTTATCGTTTGTTCCGGGTTCCAGACAGTAGTCAGTGAAGGCAGACAAATTCAAGTCAAAAGTTCTACTACAACGATTAAACTGTCACTAAATTCAGTTCTGAGGTTTTTTCATGTGAGAAAGTAGCTGCTTAGAATTAGAATATATGGTCGACTGATTAAAATAATGCTGAATTAAAAATTGGTTTTGATGTTTTCGGAGACGGGAAGCTCCCCTAGAGGCTCCTAGCAGTGAGCAGCTTCTCCGCTGACTGGTCATCCCCGTTACCATGGTGATAACATGGTACATACAGTTAACTGTAATTAACACTACACACTAACCAGGCAAAATAATAATTTAACTTTAAATAGAAAGCTTCTGTTGTTTCAAATAAATAAAGGTATATCAGAATTTAACACCTGATTTGTGTTAGAGAGAGAGAGAGAGAGAGAGAGAGAGAGAGAGAGAGAGAGAGAGAGAGAAACCGAACCAATATTCTAATTGTAAGTAGCTACTTTCTCGCATGAAAAAAAACTCAAAACTTAATTTGGTGACAGTTTAATAGCTGTAGGAGAAAGTTTTGATTTGCCTGCCTTGACTGAAACCAGGAACAAACATCAGCATAAGGCCACGCCCACTGGCCCTCAAATCTCGTGAAGTCTCGTCATGAAATATGCCATTATGAAATACGGTGACATGAAATAAAAGAGACACTTTTGAAAAATGGGGCATTATGAAATAAAAGCGTCATTATGAAATAAAAACGGTGTTGTGAAATAAAAAAGAGACTTAAAAATGGGGCATTATGAAATAAAAGTGTTATTATGAAATAAGATTTCACGATAAAAATTATTTTTGCATAGACTTATTTATTTCATAATGTCATTTTTATTTATTTAATTTTGGCACATTTGGTGTTCCATAAGAACAGTGTCCAAACATTTTCAACTCACACGGAAAATCTAATTGGAGAAAAGTAGATGGTCCACTTTCACTTTTCATTTATTCAGATGAGGAGGAAGATTTAAAGAAAGTTCTGCTGTGTTTGATTCCTGAAGGCTGAATTATTCTGTTTTCCACATGGACGTTCACACGAACTGATGCAGAAACGAGATGAGCAGACGTGTGGAGCTTTTATACTCTTCTTCTTCTTCTTCTTCTTCTCCTTGTGGCAAAACAATATTATCCCAAAGTGAATGTAGGAGACTTCATATGAAAATCTTATGCCTACGGCACATAATCATAGAAGAAGTCTCATAAACCGCCATGACAGGTGATTTACATGTTTGTCTTGGTCCACGCTTCTCCATTTCAGTTTCTTTCTTTTCTTTCACTTATTGGTCTCAAATTTTTCCATGCTTTCTGGCATGGCGTCTCTTCTTTTCTAAAATTTTGTGAGATTTCACAGTATGAATTGTTTGTCATCTCGGTGTCTCAGTCAAACCCTTATGAGCCTTATTTATGAACCTCGCCATTTTTCCACGCAGAGTTACAAAATCTGGACGCCAGAAGCAAACGTGGCTGCAGAGTTGATTCAACCTCATGGCACAAAAAGCAGATTTTCATGAAAAAGATGAAGCAACATACAAAAAGCATGAGTACATGCTGTATGTTTTCCTCTGCTGAAACAGTGTTTAAACAGGAAGTGCAGCCATCGATGTTTTCCTGCTTACTGACTGAGATTTTGGAAAAGAATTGTAGAATTTCTTTACATATTTAAACATTAACAGATTTCAAAGCCTCTGTTTGATGTTCAGACGCAGGTAGGTCATCATCTCATGCTCACTACGTCTTTGAAGCACAGCTAAATGAGGTTGTCTAAAACAGATTCTTCTATAAATGTGAGGGACCTGAAAAATCCGTCTCCAAAGACCAGATCCAGACCCAGTTTCCGAAATAAACCCATGAAAATTGTGACTCCAAAAACCAGATGCTAGAGAACCCAGTGGAGATGTGGCTGTTTGACAGCTTCAAAGCCTCTTTCTCTCTCTCTCTCTCTCTCTCTCTCTCTCTCTCGTTCTCTCGACAGATGAGAAAGTATTCTCTGACCCACTTTAAACACACATCGCCTCGGTTCTGTCAGATTTGAATCAGATGGTGACACACGTCAAAGATTGCAGGTCAGAAAAAGTGATGTCCTTCATGTAGGAGACCCTCCCCGAGAAACAACAGGATTGTCCTCTGTCCTGTCCGTCTCTGTCAACACCACTTTAAACTAGGAATCCTCGACCCAAATACATCTCTATTCACCACCAGAACACAGCAAACGGTTGGTCTAAACAGCAATGTTAAGACAATAAAGATGCTAATACATAAGAGAAATAAACAAAGGCTGTTACCTAAGTCATATCAGACTGGCTTTTAAGTAATAACCAACTCAAAATCTGTGTTTTGAGTACGAAACTCATCCAAAAATGCTAAAGCCAGTGTTGAGCTGAAGAAATGGCTCCATTAGAGGGTTTATAATTCAAGGTATTTATCAGATAGCCAAAAAGAGATTTTAATGAGATCTTCTTTGTAGAGATGTACCTGTACAGGTATACGCAGCAGGCCTTCTGGCAGCTCCAAGTCTCTGGGAAACTTACCGCCTTCTTGCTTCGTGCTCTTGTTCCGATGGAGGCACTGCGAGGAGCAGAGGATCCATCATGGCTTGGACATTCTTCCCCATCTGATCTTTGGCCATTCAGGGTTTGGTTTAACGTGGACTTTGAAATGGCGCCCCACTGCAACAACATCATAACAACAATCAAAACCGGATCCGTCTCTGTCTGCCGAGGAGCAGAGGACGGTCTAACGGTGGCCAGGGGAAAAGAAAACAAGAGGCTGAGGTCAACGGCTGGGAAACGAAGTCTCCGCTCGCAATTCAGCTGGACAGACGCAGACAAAGCAGCCTGTATGTGTGGACCGTCTTTTGAGAGGAAAGAGATTATGACCTTGTCAGATGTCCCAGTAAAGATGTCTTGTCTCGCCCAGTCACCTGTCATTAGTTAAAGCTAGTACCAGTGGATGCCTGGGATGGTTATGCAGATGCCTGGGAGGCACGTACGCCGCTCTCAACCATTCCTAACGGACCAAATCATACAAACTCACACAACAGGCCCTCTGTGTGCCACGTACATATGGACCCCAAAAGAGCACATTTGTTCCCAAATGCTAACTCTAGTGGGATACTTCATGAAGCATGCCTCCATGAGAGGAGCCCTTTTTAAAGAACAGACTTCTTATGGTCCCAGCTTCAACCTCAAAGCACAATAGCCGTCTGTTTCGTTCCGACCAGACTCCTGCATCACATCTAACGGCCGACAGACTTCATCATAAAACGGATTCAAGGCAGAGATGCAGCTTCACAAAGCCCGCAGTGTCACAAACAAGATTATGTTGCAGCATCAGAAGCCACAGACCAACACTCTGTATCTGCCCTCAGATCGTTATTTGTGTTATGGGAACACAGGTTTGAATCTCTAGTATGACGTAAAAATCCTGCTGAACACCTGCTGCTTTAAGGTCCCAATAATCCGCTTGGATTTCCTACCCAGACAGCAAAGTAAATTGATTTTAGAAAGTTTAAAAGCATGACCAAGAATGCAGCATTGGCTTCATCGGAATGCGTACGGCACACATGCCGCTTTGTACCAAGGAAGTCGGAATGCTGGAATTCAGTTGCTTGCATAATTGTAAATAACCCAGAGTACATAAAGTGCTGATATCAAAATGGACTAAAACTCCCGTGAAACCGCTGATCAGAAAGTACCTGACAGCAGCATTGTGACTCGAGGCCGAATGTACGCTCACCTGTTTCTTGCGGGCGGTGCACGGTGTGTCTGAGGGGGAGGTGCCTGCACTCAGCGCTTCCTCTATATCCAGATTGAGCTGGTCAAGTTTCCTCATCAGCTGATTCATCGACTCCGACCACGGAGACTTCACCTGTGGAGACTCCTGCAGGTAAACCGATGAAACGGTGAGATAGGGAAGACAAGCTAGAAACCGACATCAGAATACTTAGGATGGTTTGAATGAGGCTTTGCATTAAAGGACCATACCAGCGATTGTGCATGTTTGAGTCTAATATATACGACCTGCATACATGTTACATTACTGACAACCAATTTCCAAAACATAAAACTGTATTTTAGTTTTTCTCTTATTTTTTCAAATCCCCTAAGCTGTAAAAATCAAATGTTCAAGTGACACATGCCTTAAAATTTAATGTTTTGCCTTTGAACACTTTTGCAAGACTGTAGAAGGCACAGTTGTAATTTGTCATAAAAGTCGTTTTCTCATGGGACTATATTTAATGGCGGAGTAATACATCATCTTCTGTGCATCTCCATGGTGGATCAGTTTAATAAAGTTACTTTGGCAAAAAAAAAAAAAAACCCAATAGGCGTGTTGTTCTCTGTGATGGAATTATTTATCTGAAGCGTGTTTCACATCTCTACGTGCTGATTTTAATAGCATGCTGGAATGAACTGAAACCTGACAGTCTGGTAGGGGGAAAAAAATTCTGAAATTTACCGCTGAAGTTGTATATTTTGGGAAATGGTTGTCAGTAATGTGTGTATGGAGTATGATCCCTTAAAATGTTTTGTTAGATGATCATATACTGTACAAAAAAAGCAACTCCAAATAACACTTTCCTGGCAGAGCAATTCTGTTATTACACATAATTCAGCCATAATAAAAAGAAAAAAACCTTTAATTTACACTCAGAAATCACACCTATTAATATAGACATTATATATATACACACACACACACACAGGCTACACAAAGCACTAGGCTTGAATTAAATATGAGGTCAGCGTCACATTGAGCTTCTGACACTTCATCAAATCCGGCAACTCTCCGCTCGGCGTCTTAATTATGCTTCATCTGAACGTCAAATAATTATTTTTACTTGGCATGCAAACATGCAACAAAACTAACTGCAGCCACGGTTAGAAATCAGGCTCGTTAGAAGAGGATCGGTCAGGATAGTTAATTGCCTTTCATCCCTGTCAGGCTTATTTAACATTTGGGGAGATTTTCGATAAGGTGAGACCATCTGTCAGTTTAACACAGCTTTAAACTAAAACCAGAGTTACAAGCAAATTAAAAAAAAAAAAAGTCTTGTAAATTGCAAATGCCACAACAGCAGAACGTTCTGGAAATGTGATCCGATCAGCCGCGGCTCAAGGTGAAAGAGCGAATGAAGAGGAGTCCAGACATGCGTGGTGTACAGAGCGTGGAATTCCTGACACCGGCTTTCACGGCTCCCCAGATGGCCGAGTGTATAAATAGAACGTCCACGCAGACGAGAGCGTGTTTGAGGACCTGGACGTCCAGCCTCATAGATCAGCAGGACGCACCTCAGTCACCAGCGCATAAATTAACGACGACACTCTGAAAGGTGTGCAGGAGTGAAAGTACAGCTTTGTGCGTGTGTGTGTGTGTGAGATCTGCTGCTGAAGGTCACGTCACATTCTCTTTGAAGGAATCACTGAAGAGCCTCAGATAAAACACACATTAAAGGACCATACCAGCGATTGTGAATGTTTGAGCCCAATATAATACAGCCCACATACAGTACGTTACGTTACTAACAACCAATTTCCAAAACATAAAAGCATTTTTTTTCCTGATATTTGTTTTTTCAAATCCCCAAATCTTTCAGAATCAAATGTTCAAGTGACACCTTCAAATTCAACCTTTTGTCTTCTTATGCACATTTATAGAAGGCAGGTTGTTTTAATTTCTCGGTAAAAGCCGTCTTCTCCTGGGACTATATTTCCTGGCGGAGACATGCATTGTCTTCCGTGCAGCTTTGTGTCGGTTCAGTTAAATAAAGTTACTTCAACAAAAAAAAAACCTAATAGACATGTTCGCTTGTTCTCAAGCGTGTTAAGTCTCAGGTTTCAAGTTGATTTTCATAGTGTACAAGAATAAATTGAAACAAGTGGCAGTCTAGAAGGTAGAAAAAATGATCTAAAATTTACTAAGTAGTGTATCTGGAGAGGTGGCTGTCAGTAACACAAAAATTAAAGGAGCATACCAGCAATTGTGCATGTTTCAGCCCAATACTGCATAAATGTTACATTACTGACAACCAGTTTCCAAAACATAAAACCATATTTTAGTTTTCCTGTTATTTTTTTTCAAATCCTCTAAGCTTTCAAAATCAAATGTTCAGGTGATACACACCTTAAAATTCAATGTTTCGCCTTCTAACACTTATGCAAGATTTTAGAACTGATTATAAAAGCCATTTTCTCATGGGACTATATTTCCTGGCGGAGACATACATTGTGTTCATGCAGCTCAGTGTTTGATCTGTTAAATAAAGTTTGGCAAAAAACGCAAATGACATTTCTTTTGCTGTGATGGATTATGTATTTCAGCCATGTTTCAAATCTCTACAAGTTGATTTTAATAGCAGAATGAACTGAAACCAATGGAGGTCTGGAAGGTAGGAAAAACATTTTTAATTCAC
>VXCM01007851.1:0-19664 GCA_014773175.1 Lucifuga dentata
AAGATTAAGAGATTTTGCAAAATATCAGGAAAGCTGAAATACAGTTTTATCCTTTGGGAAATGAGTTTCAGTAATGTAACATGTATGAAAATTTAATATATTTGGCTCAAACATGCAAAATGGGTGGTATGGTCCTTTAAATTGTTTGTCCTCTGTCATTGAGGGAATTGACACAGTGGTAAAGTTACAATCCAAGGATATCTTCACATTTTATACTGATTTTAGATGATCTGGGATAAATAAACATAATGTACAGTTCTGATGTACTTTAATGACCTTATAAATTACAGAAAATATTCTGGCAAAGTGAAATATTTGTAGTCAGGATTTATTGGTCTGTAACCAGTCACAGCTGGTTATTGTGTTTGCCAGATGAATCCTGTTGCTGCACTTAATGATATTAGGTTCTATTTTCAACCAGTGTGCAGCATTATGACGTCTATTATCCAGATCTAGAAATGCACTTTGCATCTGTACTTGCTAGAGATGTGTCATATCATTCAATATAATAACGGTATAATTGTTTACATGATTGCGATGTGACGACTTGATGATGCATTTTCATAACATCCAAGAAGAAGAAACTAAACAAGCAAAGGGAGGATCAGTGTCTAAAGAATTAGCTCCTAAAAAACGGAGCTACATCTGGACGTTTGGAAATGATTCATTTACAAGGCTAACCAACAAATTAGTTTCTCCACCTGAAGCAGAAACACCTGGTGAATACCAAGAAAGTCACATGAGGAGGAGAGCCAATCAGCTGATTTGAGATGCTAAACAAACAGGAAGTGATGCTGACTCAGTCGCGTAGCTGGAGCGTTAGCTAGCTGTACTTCCTGTGACAGAACAAGCTAATGGTGGAGTGAAATTAGCAANCTGGAGCGTTAGCTAGCTGTACTTCCTGTGACAGAACAAGCTAATGGTGGAGTGAAATTAGCAAAGACTTTTTGTCTTGCTAAAAATATTACACCTGTCCAAACAGTGGAAAATGAAGTTTTAAAGGACCATACTACCCATTTTGCATGTTTGAGCCTAATATATTCAATTTTCATACATGTAAAGTTACTGACAATCATTTCCCAAAGCATACTACTGGAACGGTGAATTAAAAATGTTTTTCCTACCTTCCAGACCTCCATTGGTTTCAGTTCATTCTGCTATTAAAATCAACTTGTTGATACTGTAAACGTTCTTGGGATAGGTAATCCATCATCACCAACAAGACGTGTATTCAGGTTTTTTTTAGAAGTTACATAATTTTAGTGTTTCTTCTTTTAGTGTTTAAGCTCAATAAAAAGTGTGGAGTGAATGTATGAAAATTGAATATATTCTCTTAATCTCTAAATCTCTTAATCTTTCAAAATCAAATATTCAAGCGATACACCCACCTTAATTGATTTTAATAGCGCACCAGAATGAACTGAAACCAGTGGAGGTCTGGAAGGTAGGAAAAACATTTTTAATTCACCGTTCCAGTAGTATGCTTTGGGAAATGATTGTCAGTAATGTTACATGTATGAAAATTGAATATATTAGGCTCAAACATGAAAAATGGGTGGAATGGTCCTTTAAGAGACGTTAAAAAAAGTTCGACCTAAGATACAACATCCTCACAAGGAAATATTTTTCAAAGATGGTCTGCCAGCATCTAAGCTAACTGTGTTAGCCTAGCCGCTATGCTCACTTCAGTTGAGAAGTGCCTCAACGATGGACTTGTGGTCAAGCGTGACGGCACTACCACATGTTTGTGTTTTAGGCTTAGTTATTATTTCTACTTTTACTGAAGGGAAGCTCTCTACTCTGCTTACTTTTAGATATATATAGAGAGAGAGAGATAGTGAGATATCACGGTAGCATTTTAAGGCTATGTAGCTGCATATTTGGTATTTTCAAAGGAGCGATGAGAGGCACAAACAGGTGGGAGTTCTATTCACATGAGGCAGAGCAACATGAGATGCTGGTATTTTGGTGAAAATGGGTCTTTGTCAGAGCAGAGATGTGTCACCATCTGTTTTCACCGCAGAGTCACTCAGCTGTTATTTTGTGATTTCAGCACCAAGCACAAACAAAACACTTGAACCTGCGCAGCAATTACAGGACAGCGCAAACATTCAATTAGAGACTTTAAAACCTGTTGACACGTTTAGATTAACACAAAAAGTGCTGATTTAATCTAATTATCGGTAGGATGATGATAAAATAGTTTGTTCTGCCATGTGCAGCTGCTGTTTTATCCTGCATGAATGTGGTCAGACTCATAATTAATTATAAATTAAATCCCTGCAGATGTCAGAAGGCTGCAGGACTCATATGTTCATCTTCAACGTTTAGTTTTTAACCATTATCCTTTATGATCTTGAAAGAAGTTCAGTTGGAGCATTAAAACACACGGATAACATAACAATGACAACAACAGATTAGAAATAAGACACTGGCACCAAGAAAACCCAAAAACCACTAACAGTTGTCAGTGCTTCTGTCGGGTTTTATAAATGTTTGATCATTTACAGCCTCCAAGGAGCTAATTGCTGCTAAATTATATTTGCTTGCTCTCCTTGTGGTGCTCCACCCTACCACACAGTACTTAGTAAAAGATTTGTCATGTGAAACACGTCTTTCATGTTGCAGTCAAAAGGTTGCAGCAGACGTATGGGTTTGTCATTCTCAGCTGAGCCTCCTTTGTTTGCATGTCAACCAAATGAGAGCAGCCGCAGAGCTGCAGCTCAGATCCAGATGAAGCTCGTTTCAGAGCTGCAGTCTGAATCAAAGAGCAAATTATCCCAGTGCTGCATTTAACGCTCGGCTTCTTCAGTTTCAGCTGGGCAAACATCCAAAATATATCAGCAAGAAGTCATGTGACAACACTCTCTCTGCTCACTGGTCAGAAAGAAACACCAAAGAGGAAGTCATTTGCTATGGTGGTCAAAGTGAATGAATGAAAGGAAACGAACCCTAATCTGATGGCATCAGACCAAATCCCTGTGAAAACCTTCAGACAAACTCAGAGTGGTCACTGAGAAAATCTGTGCCACTTGAATCTCCTTACAAGCCCCACAAACACCATGACAGCTCTTCTAGACTGATCCATTCTTGGATGTCCCTCCTTGTAGGTGAGGACTAAAAACCATTATTTGTCCAAATTCCTAAATATATGCTGCAGCACTTCACAGCCAGCAGCCAGCTAGCTCATATTTTATCAATCAAGACCCAGATTCATAAATGGTAACGCACGATTTACCACATAACCTCACCACACAGATAACCCCCCCCCCCCCCCCCCCCCNAACGAGGATCTCTAAAGCAGAATGTGTGTTTCCTTTAAAACCAGATGAATCAGGATAAATGGTGGCTGGTAAATATGCAGCAGCTCATTAACACACTGATCTTCATCTTTTACTTGTCACACCTCACAGCAACGCTGCCTTCATGTGACAGCGCTGTTGATTATCTAGAAGTTTTATGAATGAGCTTCATTTATCACTGCGCTCATTAAGGCTACACTCCTTATTGCTGTTTTTTATGAATCTGTCCCCATGTCTTTTTTCCCCTCTTCAGCTGACAAATTAGCAGGCGTAGGGTGCTTTCACCCTTTCGTGTAGAGTGATCTGCACGTCACTCACCTTGCTGCCGACACTCTCAACGCCCTGCACCTGTTCAGCGCGTGGAACAGAGTGTCGGCATAGCAACGCGCATCATCAAAAAGTAGACAGCCACATTTTACAGCAAAGGATTTGAAGGCAGAAAAGGTCATTCTGTACTCTGGAGAAGAAACCGAGCCAAGAAGCATCGATTTTGGGTGCATTTGAGCTTCTCCCAAATTGTTCTTCTTGTGTCTCATTGGTTGCATGTTGGAAAGATCACCGGCAGATTTGGTCAAAGTTGAATGTGGCTAAACTTTGAGCACAGTAGCAGAGGGGAGAATCTGAGCGGTGTGCATCGTTCAAAGTCGCAGTGCAGAGTTTGGTCTCTGTTCAGCTCCCAATACACAACAATGGAATGCCCAACTCACTGCTAACCATGTGAAACCCCCTTACAGGCACCNCCCCACCACCACCACCCATGAGCTGCACAAGTGCTAGAAATTAACAAGAAAAGAAAAAAAATGGAAATATCTACATTATCTGAGTCATGTCATGTGCTTTATGTGAGGTTCTATACATCTGTGTTCAACAGCTGCAATCTGCATGATAATTCAGCCTCATTCCTGCACATACGTGTGCACACATACATGTGGTTGTATTTAGTGCCTGAAGTGGGCTGGTACCCACCAGTACGCAGTACCAGGACCTCTGTGATTTTCATTTCAGAGTACCGGAACCTCTCATAAATATTCCATACTCTACTGCAGAATAACGCAGAGGAAAACAATAGTAAAGGTTTCAGCCAGATGAATTAAATCGAAAATGCACTATATCTATAATATATCTGGATATCTATATAAAATATCTGAAAATGCACCGGGAAATATAGTCCCAAAAGAAGACTTGCATTTATCATAAGGCTGTGTAACTATTAGCAGGAGAAACATGGATTTTTAAGGTGGGTGTATCACTTGAATATTTGATTTTGAAAGATTAAGAGATTTAGCAAAATATCAGGAAAGCTGAAATACGGTTTTATCCTTTGGGAAATGATTGTCAGTAACGTAACATGTATGAAACTTTAATACATTAAGCTCAAACATGCAAAATGGCATACTTTCTTCCACTGAAGAATCCGTTCAGAAATACCCAGCAACCCATCAACAATTCATTACCCAGAGTCTAACTGCTGCAAAAAAACTCACTCTCAGACATTGGAAAAAGAAGGATGTCCCACATCTAAACAACGTTCTGATGAACTAACTAATATTTATCACCTGGAAAGAAGNAAGAAGGATGTCCCACATCTAAACAACGTTCTGATGAACTAACTAATATTTATCACCTGGAAAGAAGAAGATATTTACAAAATGATATATTAGATTACTTCAGTAAGGTTTGGAAGCTGTTTATGGCATATTTGAAGCTGTGTTGACTTTTTGAATACCAGTATTTTTGTTATGGTTCTTTTTTGAATTCTGCTATAATTAAGGCTTTTATGTTATTGAATTTCTAATTCATTTGAGCTGCTGCCCTGTCTTATTTATTTATTATTATTATTATTTACTTATTTAATTATCTTTCCTTTCTTATCCACGGGGTGTATATTGTTTGTAAATATTTGCCTTATATTATTATAGTTTGCTGTTAAGTTTAGAAATTTTAAAAAAATAGGAGGGACAAAAACATGCAAAATGGCCGGTATGGTCCTTTAAGTGTGCATTAGATGCATGAGGAAATGCAAACTTGATGCATCAGTGAGCTGGTGGTACCGTAGGCGTGACGTAAAATCCCGTACATGCACTACTTATTTGATCGTGAAAGGCCCGGACCTGACCCGATGACCAGCCATGGTGAGCAGCACACGGATAAGGCTAACGTCACTGCTTCTTGTCCGCTTCAAGCTCTGCACACCAAACTAAAAAAACTGACATGAGATTAAACATGATTCACAGAAATAGGAGTTCCTTCGTGTTTCTCTGCCTGAGAATAAATGACCACACATTAATGCTGACGCCCCCCTTTTCTTATTGGATGAACTACGTCTATTTTTGGAGTAATTACTTCATTTGTCATATTAAAAAAAACAAAACACACAGCCAGACTTGTAAAGTAAAACTTTAAAGGAAGCCTGTAAGCTGATGTAATTTTTCCAGGTGTATTATCCGGAGCAGAGGTCTGGTTTCTGTTTCAGGGATCACCTCCGCTGGATCAGGACTTCTAGCGAGCAGAGTGTTTGACGCTTTTTTGAAAAATGAGGCCGCAGCATCCGGGCTCTCTGGGATAGCTCAGCGTGTCCTTATGAATGTGCCACACTGGAAACGTTTGTGATGTATTTTTTTTTTACAAATGGCTAAGAGCAAAGTCATTTGACATCCTTACTGTTGGCTTCCTGTTCTGCTGTTCTGTCCAACCATCCTTCAGTTTTTGTCTGATCAGGATGTTCAGAGGAAAGTCTTCAGGTACCTGCAGTGAGAATATTATTTATTTTGAGGATAATTCATTTGCAGTGTTTATTGCTTTCCTGTGTTAGAGGCGGGGTGTAATGCTGCGTTCAACAGACCTCAGAACTCAGATTTTTCCGACTTCTTACTTGGAAAAATGGAACTGCACTTGAAGTTGGAGCTCTGGCTGGAAAATTCGGACCAAAATGATCTACCCTAACTTACCGAGTATGACGTCACTCAACATGGCAGCGTCTGTGGAAGCGAGCTTTATGAATGGAAATGATCAGCTAAAAGGAGAATAAAGTATTTTTTCTTGCATGAAACTGAAAGAAAAGGGTCCAAATATATCGCCAAGTTAGCTATCTATTTTATATAACTGTTTGCCATTGATACGTAAGTGTAAATAGTTTCAGAAATATTACTTCTCTGCAACACAATCAAACAGTCCTGTAGTCTAACTTCACTTTAGTTAGCATTTATTACTAAGTTTAATTAATTTTACAGTATTCATTGGTGTTCAGCCATGCTTTTTTTGATTACATTTGGCTGGAACAGTTTGAGGTTGGAAGTTGGAACTTACAACTGGGAAAAATTCNTTTTTTGATTACATTTGGCTGGAACAGTTTGAGGTTGGAAGTTGGAACTTACAACTGGGAAAAATTCAACTTCCTGTGAACGCAGCATAAGCATGGCGTCAGGTGATTGGAGTGTCTCTTCAAGTTCAAGCACGTTCAAGTTCGTTGGAAAGGTCACCGTCTGCCAGTGACCTTTCCAACATGCAACCATTGAGAGAATCGTTGTGTTTGGAAACACGATGGAGAAACTCTTAACCTGCGTAGAGAAATTTCCTGAGACAACAAGGTTTCCTGCGCTGGAAATCGGTGCTCCTTGGCTCAGTTTCTTCTTCAGAGTAGAACTAAAGTGAGTGTCTTCTGGCTGAAGTCCATCGTAGCAGAATGTGGCCGTGTTTACCCCAGACGCTTCTTGATGACGCGTGTTGCTACGTCGATACTCTGTTCCGTTAGCTTCCTTGCAAGACGAGCGACTCCGTGGTCAAATACAGAAACACTGCCAACAAATAAGACGGGCGACACATGCAAATATAAACTTTTTAAGTTTCGGGTTTATTATTTTTCCTTTATTGCGTGAGGCAGCTTTTTCATAAATCTCAATGAGAATTCTATTAAGTTTCTCCCACATCTCAGTAATCTCCCCTCAGGCTCCCTCTCTCTCTCACTCCTGTCTTCTTGTTGTTCTTTCTCTCTTCACGCCTCCCCCTCTCCTCTGCTCCTCCCTGCCTCTGCAATGACAAAGATTCATGCATTAAAGCCTCAGCTACACCTCCTGAATACAAAGCCGGCTCCTGCATCCCTCAGAGCAGTGGGGGGAATTCTCTCTGCTGAGGCGTTTCCCTGTCAGGATCCACACCACACGCTGCCGTTCCAATGCTACACATGGAAACTTCCAGTCATTTACAAGAATCAGATCAGTCCAGTCGTCCTATGAGACAGACCGGTTCATGTCGGATTCACCTGATGGGTTAGGGTTAGTTAGGGATGCCCGCACAGCTCCGTACTTCCGTGTGTCAGCTGTTGCCGCCTGCTGTTACAGTTAGCTTGTGTAATCATTATAACAGGTTGTGGTCCTTTAGTTTAGACTTGTATTGCGTCTGCTACTTATAACTACTTGCTGTCATCTCACATGTCCTTCGGCCTCTTGGCTTTTTTATGAGAGCACCTTGTTGAAGTTTTAGGAGAGTTTTAATTTATGTATTTAAAGATATATTTTGATGTACTTGTGAATTTGTGGGTTTTTAACTGTCATATACCGTATGTTGTCTTATGTCCTTATGTACATTATGCTGCACACCCAATTGCCCCTATGGGGGCAAATAATTAACTTGAGCTTGAACTTCCTTTTATTTTCAATGTACTGAGAGACAAACTGAGCTGAAATCTCATCATAAAGTGAGAACCCAGCAGACCTTAATCCTTTCTGGCAAGCTCCGTCGTTCATTCTTCCTCCGCTCAAACAATGGCCGAGAGAAATGCATTTCTCTCAGCTCTGGGTTCTCATGGTTCTCGCGGCTCTCTTGGCTCAGCCTGTCTGGGAGTGCGCCGCCTGGTGGACGCTCACCTACACTACATCAAATGCCAGTTAAGCAGTGTTTACACCACACAAACTAGATTTCCTGAGCCAAACAGGCATTAGTTTAATGGTTGGAGTTAGAATGTGTTGATTAATCTCAAAGACGGGATGTTGTGAAAGAAAAAGCATATACATATATTGAATCTCATTCATTTATATCACAGATCAGAATGAACCGGAAGTATGTGGTGGTGCAGTTACGGCTGTGAACCAGGTCACCGATTCATGGACTAAGAATCAACTCTTTATGATTCCATGATTTGTGAACCGGCATCTCTAACTGATGCACTGATGATGATCATGATGGTTCAGAGGTCAGTGAGAAAGGCCCACCCCTCCCCCACCCCGACCCCTCCACGATGAAGACGGAGACTTTCCATGGTGACCTAAACTGTTGCTTCGTATGTGGTTTCCGTGGTTTCCACTGGAATGCAGTGTTCTGCCCACAGGCCACGGAGATTCCACAGGAGGAGGAAACAATCAATATTACTGCACCATTAACCAGAAAGCAAAGCTCACAGTGTACACAACCAGCAGTCAGCCTCAGCGCCTCGGTGAGCCACACTGGACATAAACATGAATAACAGCTGCCATGGTAACCCCTCCAGAGCTCCTCCCACTCTTTTAGTTGCCCGCCATACGTCTGTTTTCTGTAGTGGTGCAGCGAGTCAGGCTGAAGCTGCTTCTATGTTCTGAAGGAGGAAACAACATGCTGCAAGTCGCTAACAAATCATGCTGAACCACAATTTTCAGAATTTTAGAATTTTACAAGCTAGAAATTTCTTCTAGCTTGTAAAGTGTACAGAACATAGTATCAGTATGTTCTGTAACATCAGAACATACTAATAGTGTACACAATTAATCCGTGTCGCTGTTTGAGTTTTACATGGTATTACTTTAGTCAGAGAAATAGTGAAGTTTTTCTTGATTATTTAATATATAACAGAGTCTGACTCACAAATAAGACAGGAAAGCTTCATCTTCCTGCTTTACACACCAAATAAATTCAAAGTAGACATGAATAAAATGTGGTATTTTTTAAAATAAAATATTTATAGGTCATAGGCTCTCCTTTAACTTTAAAGAACCATACCACCCATTTTGCATGTTTGAGCCTAATATATTCAATTTTCATACATGTAACGNTAAAGAACCATACCACCCATTTTGCATGTTTGAGCCTAATATATTCAATTTTCATACATGTAACGTCACTGACAATCATTTTCCAAAGGATAAAACCAAAGGATATTTTGCAAAATCTGTTAATCTTTCAAAATCAAATATTCAAGTGATACACCCACCTTAAAAATCCATGTTTCTCCTGCTAATAGTTACACAGCCTTATGAAGTCATGGTCCTTTAAATTTTTCCATAAACGCAGGTCTTCTTTTGGGACTATATTCCCCGGTGGAGGCATACATTCACTCCACGCTTTTTATTGAGCTTAAACACTAAAATTACATAACTTCTAAAAAAACCTGAATACACGTCTTGTTGGTGATGATGGATTACCTATCCCAAGAACGTTTACAGTATCAACAAGTTGATTTTAATAGCAGAATGAACTGAAACCAATGGAGGTCTGGAAGGTAGGAAAAACATTTTTAATTTATCATTCCAGTAGTATGCTTTGGGAAATGTTTGTTAGAAATCTTAAGTTTATGAAACCTGAGTATATTAGGCTGAAACATGCAAAATGGCTGTTATGGTCCTTTAAAAAGCATTCTCGTTATCTGGATTCTGTTTCTGGATACAGACTGTATTTTGATTGAAAGTGTAAATGAGGCCTAAAGGCTGAGCATCGCTGTTTAAACAGACTTCCTGTTTGGTTTTGTGTGATATTGTCCTTTCCGTAACTACATGCTGTCTGCTACGTGAGACATGGACTCTGATTTTATCTGGTTAAATAAGTTAATAATACCAAACAAACTCGCCCTATCACCGCTGGGATAGGCTCCAGCCCCCCCATGACCCTCAACAGGACAAACTGGTTTAGGAAATGGATGGATGGATACCAAACAGCACAGAATTGTGTAATTCATTCATTAATCACTTTGATTGACTTGCGGTCATTACTAAGTTTAAAGTATGCAGCTCGTGTCTCTTCTGTCATTTCTTTAAATAACAGTATCAACATGTTATAGAGAAACTTTAAACTCTTTGTTCAGATGTGCTGCAGATCATCATGTCATCAGCAGTGACAGAATGAATCTGACTGGCTGGAAAAAGCCACCATATTTTCAGTAAAGTGCTTTGATGCAGACCAGCTAATATTATCAAACTTCTCAACGTAACAAAGGAAAGTTCTTTATCACTGAGCTTCCAAACTCACAGCGCCTCTTTAATTTCATCAGAACTGTTTCCTGATGCTTAAAAACATGTGTTGAGGACGTGCTGTTTGTGCTGCTGCAGGTAGAAGCAGAACGTGGTTCTCTACCTGCAGCAGGTGTCTTTCCATTTTGTTTGTGTTAGCTTCTAAAACATGCTCACGCAAAACACGCTCAGGTCACATGTAAGTTCACAGCAAATCCAATTTCTTTACAATTGACCCCGGCAGAGACAGAGAAATTGGATGTGGGGGACTGTGGGAGACTCTCCCTGTTCTCTCTCTCTCTCTCTCTCTCTCTCTCTCTCTCTCTCTCTCTCTCATTCACGGGGGAGCCGGCACATTTTTCTTTTGAGTGAGGGCTTGCATGCGTACCTGCATACAGCTTTATACACCTACACATGACTGTGTTTTTATGATAGGAGTGTGTGTTTGTGTTCTGTGGTGACAGAGGAGGGGTGATTCATGCGTGGTTATGATGATTATGATGATGATTGAGTGACTGAAATGTTTTTTTCTCCGTTTGTGCTGCAGTGGAGAGAGAGGTTGTTCAGAAGAGGACCTTCACACGATGGATGAATCTCCATTTAGAAAAGGTTTGTTCACAGCTCCGTGACTGCAAACACACGCCGACACTAACGGGAATCATAATGGTTTCCACAGAAGCTGCTCGCTGAGATTTCACTCATTACTTGGGTGGAACGAGACGATTTCTTTTATTTCTACTCCACCCTAAAACCCAGGCTAACCACTTCTTCACCACAGAGCACAACATGAAGCTGGGTTTATGCCACCAGGCTCGCTGTGTGTGTGTGTGTGTGTGTTTCAGAATGCGTCTTCCAGCCATAGCTGAGGCGTGTGCTGTACATAAACAGCTATCTCTGAATGATCCATGCGCCTGTCTGCAGCGTTAAAAGTTTGATGAAGCTGTGAGGTGCTGATGTGAGAGAGGAGGTGTGGCGTTATCACAGTTTGACGGTGGTCGTTTTGTTCACTGCAGCACCTCAGGCAGGCTGGATGACAACATGACCCCCCTTTCTCCTCCCTGGGGCTTTTTGGCCACATGATTTGTGAGAAGGTTTTTCACCATGATGCCACCAATCGTAACCTGCCAGTAGAAGATCTTGGCTGAACACGTGTTTTACTTCCTGAAGGCTAACACTAATTATTTCCTTAGCATTATTTATTCAAAAAACATTGTTGCTTTTGGGGTAATTTATAAAACAGAGCCAGATTTAGCGTGTTGATAAGGGCAAATATTGTCATGTTCCCTCATTCATAAACGCCTGATAGCGACATCTTTTAGCATTTGTCTTCAAAGAGTTAGCTATGCACTATGAGCTATGAGTTAGCTATGTCCTTATTTTCAATGTCACAATCTGTTATAAAACACACCAGCTAACAAAAATTCAAACCTGTTTTAATCTGATTGTAAATTTCATCAGTATGAAATCAGATGATGTTTAGATGATGTTTTAAACTATTTGTCTCGTATTAGTGATCAATAACGTTGATAGATAAAACACTCAGCTGGTCAGTCAGGTTATTTAAATTGAAAGTTTTGATCTGATTTGCACACATTCTATTAACTGAGACTCTTCAGCAAGGGTCAACCTCTGTACAGCAGACACACCAGACCCCAGACCCCGGGATCGGGACTCCCGGTAGTGTGTGGATTCACCTGCAACTTCTCCTCTCTTAAAGGACCATACCGGCCATCATGCATGTTTGACCCCAATATATTCAATATTCATACATGTTATGTTACTGACAACCCTAACCCAAATAAATATACATGAATATAATATAAAAAATATATATAATATATATAAACATAAAATAAATATAAAATATATTTTCAGCTTTCCTGATATTTTGCAAAATCTCTTAATCTTTCAAAATCAAATATTCAAGTGATACACCCACCTTAAAAATCCATGTTTCTCCTGCTAATAGTTACACAGCCTTATGAAGTCACGGTCCTTTAAATTTTTCCATAAACGCAGGTCTTCTTTTGGGACTATATTCCCCGGTGGAGGCATACATTCACTCCACGCTTTTTATTGAGCTTAAACACTAAAATTACATAACTTCTAAAAAAACCTGAATACACGTCTTGTTGGTGATGATGGATTACCTATCCCAAGAACGTTTACAGTATCAACAAGTTGATTTTAATAGCAGAATGAACTGAAACCAATGGAGGTCTGGAAGGTAGGAAAAACATTTTTAATTCACCGTTCTAGTAGTATGCTTTGGGAAATGATTGTCAGTAACGTTACATGTATGAAAACTGAATATATTAGGCTCAAACATGCAAAATGGGTGGTATGGTCCTTTAAAATGCAGAGTACTAAAGTGGAAAATATAGGTTCTTTTGCTAATTTGATTTGTTCATTATGCTTTGACACCAAATGAAGCCGTAAATCGTGACTCTTAAATATGAAGCAGCTTGTTAACATGCTGATCTGCATTTGTTTTTACCTGAGATACACCTGACGTGTCGTAACGGGAAAACGGTGCTCTGATTAACGTAAGAGGAGCTTTATGTACGAAACTGCTTAAGGCACGTTTATCTGATGTGCTGCTAAGAGGGGAAAGATTTGCTAAAAATGCAGTATTTCATTGATTTGGTGATCACACACACACACACTCACACTCACACACACACACACACACAGTAACGGCTTTGTTGTGCGTTCTCACCTGTCCANACTCACACTCACACACACACACACACACAGTAACGGCTTTGTTGTGCGTTCTCACCTGTCCATCCACAGACAGCACAGCAAACCTGACTGTTTACTCTGTTGAGTTTCACCCCGGGATGTTTCTTCTTTCTTTCGGCTTTTTTTTCTTCTTTATCGTCTCCCGTGCAGTCACCANCCCCGGGATGTTTCTTCTTTCTTTCGGCTTTTTTTTCTTCTTTATCGTCTCCCGTGCAGTCACCAAATAGGGGGTGAGTCAGGGTGAGTCAGGGTGAGGCGGGAGTCTGATGAAGCCTTTTGTTTTCTAACGCACAATGAGCTTCTCTTCTCTCTCTTATCTCACCCTCTGTTTGGCTCTGCATCAAATCCCTGACCCACTAATTAACAATCATGCATTTGTCTTCTACCGTCTTGGAAAGTTCCACTCCCCNCCCCCCCCCCCCCCAGTGTATACGGAGTTCACAAACATCTCTGTTGTCTCTAAAGTGTTGTTGCAGTAAGATCAGTGAACGTTAGCTCAGTTAATAATAGGCTTTATTTCACAAATTTATTTGAATCAGGTAACTTTAATTTATGTCAACGTTTGGTATATTTCATGCAAATCTTATGTCCGTAATATCATTGGTGTTGTGTGAGCTGGTTTTGGGTCAGTTTGGAGCAGGTTGTGGTGCTGAGTGACCTCAGAATCAGCTATAAAATATTCTTTAATACTTAAAAAATGAGCAGCAGCACAAACGTAGCATAAAACGATTGAGACTGTTTCCCTGGTTGGGGAGCCAGCTTCACTCACGTCATAATCCAGTGGGCAGATTTCCATGAAATTTGTTTCCAAGTGGTGATCGCTTCTCATTTTAATGACCTCATGGCCTTTTCTGTGGCTCCAGTCACTGTAGCATCACTCAGTATGTTTACATGCACATTAAAACTTTGAGTATACTCCAATTAAAGCAATAAATCATCTAACTATAAAGGCAGAAGTCTCTGTCTGTGGCACCAACATCTCTAGAACCCAGCACTGTATGAAGCAGGTTTATTGATCAGGACCCAAAAAATGATTCTTACCTGTTGTCTTTCTCTCCCCGCTTAGTGTGACCCGCCCATTGAGGTCGATGACCTTTTCCATGACATCCAGGATGGACGTATCCTCATGGCCCTGCTGGAAGAGCTCTCTGGCTGCAAGCTGGTCAGACTCTCACACCTCATGTTTCATAGCAGATACTTGATAACTTTTCAGAGGACGAGGAGGAGATAGTAGGTTTGGTGTGGGAGGGTTGCTATGCCGACACATTGCATCAATGCTGACCGGTCGCCCAGCAGGAATGTAGTCTTTACTTTGACTAAGCAGGAAAATAGACAAAAAACAAACAAAAAAAAAAAAAAAANAAAAAAAAAAAAAAAACAGATATGGAACAAAGCCAGTGTTAGCGTTAGGGCTATCGCAATATCAGATTTTCATTACACAATTATCATGGCCAAAAGAATTCACGATAATGATATTATCATGATATCTGTATTATATCTGAAAAAAAAAAAATACTATCAGTCAAACTCATCCTTAACTGTGTTTATTGTGTGTTTTGTCTCTTTTTTGTCGAATGAATTAGACTCCAGATAGGAGTGTAGGGAGGCTGAGAGAGTCTGTAACCACAACTGTACAAAAGCTACAATAACAGCAATTCCACCTTAAAGGATGGTGTAAAGGAACCAGATGACCTGATAAACAAAAGATCCACAAATCTAACAAATAACCAGGAGAGAGAAAACCCTGACAAGTCCAACGCCATGATAACTTAGCTTTAGCAACACAGCTAAGACCTTCATGGAACATTTCCTGTTTCAGGGCTAGCAAGCTAACTGCTACTTCCTGTCTCTACCGTGGTGAAATCTGCAGGATGATGGAAGTGAAGGTGGAGAACAGGTTGGTGTTCACCATGTTGATACCACCAACCTATCGCCACCGCTAAAGGGAGTGATACGTTAGTGGTATCGCCCCCTTTAGCGGTTCCTGTTGATCAGCATTTCCTGCAGACTGGGGTGTCTACCAACTTCCTGTCTTTGTTACCGAATCCTAAAAACTCCACACTGGCAGCTAACTTTTTTCAGGTTAGGGCAGAGCGTCTCACTCTGTCTGTCAGCTCCTCCATCATGATTTAGCGCGGCAGTAGTAGCTGCACACTGTGGTAGTAGCTAGCTAGCTAATTACTGCGTCACATCGTGTGTGTGTGTGTGTGTGTGTGTGATATTGGGAGAGGGAGACAAAGCGAGAACAGCTCCAATATGATGAACCACGAAGCTTGTAGCCCTCCTGTTGGTGTAATAGAGGCAGGCTGTGTAATGTTAGATAATACTTTTCTCATATTTAATGATCTTTCAGCTTCACGGGTTCAAGAAGTCCTCCCATCGAATTTTCAGACTCAACAACATCGCCAAGGTCCTGTCTTTCCTGGAGGAGAGAAATGTGAGAAATGCTGCCTGTTAGCTTGAAGACACATTTACTTTCTGCTTGTTGAATGGCTGAACTGTTTGCTCATACTGTGTGTGTGTGTGTGTGTGTGTGTGTGTGTTCTCAGGTAAAGCTGGTCAGTATCGATGCTGCTGATGTTGCAGATGGAAATTCCTCCATCATCCTGGGACTCATCTGGAACATCATCCTTTTCTTCCAGGTAACGTCTTTTCATATTTCTGTCTATCTATGCATCAAGGTATCAGTCCATCCATCCATCTTTCTTCCTACCATCCATCCATCCTTCTGTCTATCATCCATCCATCCATCCTTCTGCCTATGGTCCATCCACCCAGCCTATCATCCATCCATCCATCCATCCATCCATCCATCCATCCTACTACCTATATCCATCCATCCTTCTGCCTATCATCCATCCATCCATCCTACTGCCTATCATCCATGCATCCATCTTTCTGCCTATGGTCCATCCATCCATCCATCCTGCTGCCTATCATTCATCTATCCGTCTGCCTATCATCCATCCATCCATCCTACTGCCAATCATCCATCCATCCATCCATCCTTCTGCCAATCATCCATCCATCCATCCTACTGCCAATCATCCATCCATCCATCTTTCTGCCTATCATCCATCCATCCAGCCTATCGTCCATCCATCCATCCATTGAGAAGAGTACTTTGTCTGCCTATCAGCCTCTGTGTTTTCTCTTCATCTACCCTCCCATGAGTTCTCTTCATGTAACCCCCCACGAGTTCTGAGATCACATGAGATCACATGAGATCATTACAGTAAAATCATACAGTAAATTAAATCATACAGTAAAATAAATAACACAGTAAAATAACACAGTAGAGCAGAAAGCTTTCTGCACATGAAGCCGTCAGTCTTCAGTAAACATTACAGCTGATCAGATACTCTGACCATCAGACTCAAAGCCATTCTGAGCAGCATAACACAACTACCTCTCTCTCTCTCTTTCTCTCTCTGTCTCTCTCTCTCTCTCCTTGTCTTTCTCTGACTCTGACTCTCTCTCTCTCTCTCCTGTTTTCTCCCAGATTAAGGAGTTGACAGGGAACATCAGGAGTCAGTTCCCCTCCTCCTCCAGCCTGTCGTCCATCCCCACCAGCTCAGACTCAGACACGTCCCACTCCAGCACGCCATCAGAGGACAGACAGCCGTCCTCGTCCATGCGGGACCACAGCAGGGCCATTAAGAAGCTGCTGCAGTGGGTGCAGAAGCGAACACGCAAGTGAGTGTGGCTCATAAAAGACTCAGCAAGCACTTATAGGCTTTAAACTAATCCTGTGGGTTCTTACAAATGTAATTATTCCTTGTGTGGGTGGAGCTCCAACAAACATAACAAACATGTTAAAATAACAACATATCTCAAGGTATTTTTACAATAACAATAATCATGATATGATATGAACAATATAACACTGAACGATGTTGTATTGGTGATTGCAAAAAGTAGACAATACTGCAAATACTAATAGTTTCTTCAAATAGTTCATATAGTTTCTTCACATTATTAAAGTGGGTCATCACACTGCAATACTGTCAATAGTGATAGGACAAATTTTTACCATGTAAAACGTTTAACCGGTATTATGAACGATATAATATAGCACAGCCCTGGCGTCTTTTTCTCGTAACAATATGTAGATTACAGTCTCAGCCTCAGACACGCTGAAGCAATAAGAACACAGAAGCACTAATTACTAATTACTTTCAACAGAATCAGTTTTACAGCAAATCTGATTTTTTTTTTCCCTCTAAAGTTGCATCTAAGGCTGCCAGAAAGTCTGAAGAGTAACGTTCAGTTGTGCTTTTGTTTTTCTTTCTGGAGAGTCCTGACAGCTGCGTGTCTTGTCCTAGGTATGGTGTGGCCGTGCAGGACTTTGGGAAGAGCTGGAGCAGCGGTCTGGCCTTCCTGGCCGTCATTAAATCCATCGACCCCAGCCTGGTGGACATGAGGAAGGCTCTGCTGAGGAGCAGCAGGGAGAATTTGGAGGACGCCTTCAGAATAGCTCATTACAGCCTGGGTATCCCACGCCTGCTGGAGTCAGAGGGTAACATAAAAAACTCTTTTTGTATTTATATGTCTGTATATATCAGTGTAATATCAGTCATATCACTTTAAAAACTGCAACATTGAAACCTGAAACTGCAATGCCATTAAAAAAAAAAAAAAAAAAAANAAAAAAAAAAAAAAAAAACTATTAAGAACAGAACTCCTGTACCATTAAAAAGGAAAGGAAGGACAGTCCCATCAGTAATTTAGCAATTAATCAGAAAATCCCCATCATGTTTGTTGAATCCAAACTTCAGGGTGAAAATGGACAAACCCATGGAGAGTCCTTTGTTTTCTTAGCTTTTAGAACTTTTTTGCTCACGTTGATTAAAATGCTGGACGCTGCTTAGAGAGATAGTTAAAGGAACATGCCATTCATGCATGTTGATCCTAACATATTCAATTTTCATACATGTTGCTTTACTGACAATCATTTCTTAAAGCATACTACTGGAACGGTGAATTAAAAATGTTTTTCCTACCTTCCAGACCTCCATTGGTTTCAGTTCATTCTTCTATTAAAATCAACTTGTTGATACTGTAAACATTCTTGGGATAGGTAATCCATCATCACCAACAAGACGTGTATTCAGGTTTTTTTAGAAGTTATGTAATTTTAGTGTTTAAGCTCAATAAAAAGCGTGGAGTGAATGTATGCCTCCACCGGGGAATATAGTCCCAAAAGAAGACCTGCGTTTATGGAAAAATTTAAAGGACCGTGACTTCATAAGGCTGTGTAACTATTAGCAGGAGAAACATGGATTTTTAAGGTGGGTGTATCACTTGAATATTTGATTTTGAAAGATTAAGAGATTTTGTAAAATATCAGGAAAACTGAAATACAGTTTTATCCTTTGGGAAATGATTGTCAGTAACATAACATGTATGAAAATTAAATATATTAGGCTCAAACATGCAAAATGGGTGGCATGGTCCTTTAAATGCTGATTTTTATTTATTTATTTTATTTAATACAATCCAAGTAATCAGTGTGTTTTTATTGTAGGTTTTTCTTTTATATTAACAGGTAGCCAATTTAACATCCTGGCAATTTAACTACAGATGAAAAATTAGTCCTTGGCTAAATCTGGCAATTAATGTGCATTTTAAATAAATAAATACAAAGCAATACAAAAGCAAAAATGAAAGTAGTAAGACATTGTCCTGTTGACAGCAACCTCCTACAATAAACTGAACATCTTAAATAAGTTTCTAAAAGTCAGACAATGACCTTAGCCAGGTTATTCTTGCCCCGTTTATCATCTAATTAACTGAGGGGTTTCACCAAATACGTGACCAGCGATGCTGAGTGCAGTCACTAAAACCACAGATAACATGACTTTAACTATCATCACCACATTTACATTACAGCAGATAAAGTGGCTTTGAAATGCATAAAAATTGGTTTGCATCTGAATAATTTAACATATATAGATTTAATTATACATTGGCTCACACAATGAGGAAAAAAAAGTGTTGCCATGGCAACACTTTTTTAACCTTTTAACTGCCTACTGCAATAGGCAGTTAAAAGGAGTGAAGATATATATATATATAAAACAAAACATGGGGATCATCTAACAAACTAACAAATGTGAGGAACTAACAATAGGGGGATTGTGAACCGTCTAATAAGATGTGGTGTAGACTTGGCCAAGTCAATGCATGTTTGTGTTAAAGGAACTGTTCTTTCCACTCTGCTGATGAGCTAGCAATGCAAATTAATCATTTACATCCAGTAATCCAGTTACTTCTGGATTCTGGTACAAGTGAAAGATATTCAATATACAGTACCAGTCAAAAGTTTGGACACAGCTTCTCTCTCAATGGTTTTCCTTTATTTTTTTTTATTTTCTACATTGTAGATTAATACTGAAGACATCCAAACTATGAAGGAACACATATG